>JAQGAH010000050.1:0-106512 GCA_034696885.1 Lepidocyrtus paradoxus
TATTTCCTGTTCATTTTCTTAAGCTAGTTATATCTTTGTAATGAACGAAACTCATTTGCAAAGAAGAATGCGTATAATTACTACACAAGCACGCCGAGAATACGATCTACTCAAAATAAGGAAATTTTAAAATTGCGTTCGTCAGCCGAAGCGAATACATATGGTTGGATCATCAAGTGCGTATGCAGAGTACTGGGTGTTTCCAATATCCCAATTTCTTCACGACAGTTAACAAAAACTATTCCTTTTCCCATTGATAATGTTTTCCCAAATTGAAGTGTCACGTATTTACTCGTATTATTATAATAAAACTTTGAAGCGTCAGTCTTTGCAAAATAATGTGGAGATTTGAATATAAATTATTATTCAGAATTAATGCACAGTTTTTTAATTCAATGTGGATATTCAGCTGGTAACTGTCGTTGGTCATGCAATCCAATCCAATAAGCAATTATAACAATTTGGGCACTTTATTGGAACAGAAGAGCTGGCCCATAATATTGAAAATGAAGATGAGCAGAGAGAAATCCCATCCAAGGCAAGTGGCATCATTAATCATTCTTCTATGTGAACGTGCACGATTCTACTGAAGAATAAAATGATGATGGGGAGAGTATACCTATCCATTTTATTGCCCATTTCATCCACCTTTCAGTTAAGGACGTGATTCCCTTTTTTACGAATTTTAATCTTTACCCTTTTGTTTTAAGCGTTCCGTCGCATGCCATAGTAAGCTTGTGCACTTAAAATGCAAAAAAAAATGTTAGACGAGGTGATATATTTCAAATTTCATGCCTACTTCAAAAATTCTCAGCAAAGTAAATTGGGAGAAGTCTCTGACGACATAATATGAGTTTACTATTAACGTAACTGCTCCATTTCTACCTTCTTTTAATATTCGATTATCTCTGTAATTCTCGAATGCTGAGATTTATTGCCTTTCTCATCCTTCTTGTCTTGAATGCGAATAAAGAAGAAGTGGTGTGCAGACTATAATTATTCATAGCTATAAAGACATGGTAGTCATATATATTAAAGTAGTTTTAAAATTAAAGTGAAAATTAGTACCAACCAAAACGCTGCTTTGTTGACGTCAACCTAGAGATCCTTCCATTCTATCGGTAGTCAATGCTTTATGATCTGGAAAGGTAATATACAAATTACATACTCAAAACGCTTCTGTTTTCCCTCGGTATAATTGTGAGACTCAATCTGAAGCATAATAAGCACGTCATCTCAGGGTGCGTGGCCTGAATGTGAAATATGTTGGAACTTTCTAAAAAAAATTAAAACCTCTTTACCAATTGTACAGGGACAACGTCTGTATTCCTGGTGTCCACTGTAATATCATATTATTTATAACAAATGTTTATAAATGACCAGAGTATGTAACAACTTCTTCCCAAGTTACGATTCCAAGAACGGGCCTTGAAATAACTGACTGGAGGACAGTTCTAGCAGAGCATCTTTGAAATGGCTGAGTCCGTTCATGCACAATCCAGCTCATAAAAAGGTTGAAACAAACACCATTTTAATTGCTGTTCCAACGAATATTTATGAATATTACATACTGTCGGCGTGTTGATTGCTTAATAATGAATTTAAACGGTTTCTGGTGTAACAAATAATACATTCTACTGACATTATATTACAGCCCTTAAAAGGTTTCCAAGTTTTCCTCCGCGTGTGAAAAATGCGCTGTGTGAGGAGTAGGAAATTAAGATGAGATGACGGGATTCAATGCATTATAACCATACATTTTCGTTTGATTTCAAACTCCCCGTAGTAAATAAGTGGATGGAGTGACACGCCAAATGATAAATTATTTTCTCGGTGGCAGTCTACATATCGGTTTTAATTCTTTATAGGGCGAATATATAAATTTAAGGGAGTATAAGTTTGGAAGGGTGTATTTTTATAACCTGCTTCTCAGGAGCTGATTGAAACTGACGGAACCTTTTAAGTCAGAAAGTGTATCCCATAAACAGCGAGAAATTAAGTTTTGTTGGGAGAATAACAATACTTTTGCAGCAGCCAGGTCTGTGTCGGCAAGAGCATTTTAAAAGAAATGTCTTTAAAGGGCTCTCATGAATGAAATGTTATACTTGTTCTGGCCAAGTTAGTATGAAGCACCGTAGTACGCACAAAGAAAGGAATAAATGCTTGTACTGATGCAAGAAAGATGCAGCTTCTGTCGATTGGCATGGGGCAAAATGATACAAGCTCCTGGCAAACGCTTCGTCATATGTTTTGTCTTAAAATTAGCCAAGTTACTATATAGAACTAGATATATATGTTAATTAAAGTTGGATTTATCAGTCGATCTTGCGGCACGCAGAATTATTAATTGTAGTTGAGAAAATTGAATATTACTTTGCTAATTAAATTTTATATCAATTTTCGGTACCTTTGTGGAATTATTAAAAAAATATTCAATTTCAGTTTAATTTAAGTATTAATAATCTTTTTTATATTATTAACAGTAGCTAATAAAATACTTTCCAATTGAACCATACACTCAATTACAACGCACTTATTTTGATCGAACTAAGATTTGAACAGATCAAGAAAATGTAAAGTCAAAGGAGATGCGCGCGTATTTTAGCTATCTCTCGTTTCTACATTGTTACTATTCATTTTCCGGTCTACGTAGTAATTTTAGTCTTGGATTTATATGTCAGCTAATGTACACAATTTAAAATTGACAGTTATCGAAACCAAAAGCGGGATTTTAATTTAATGTTGAAATTCCCCCTATAGCTGGAAGTGGACGAATGGCAGAATGAATGACACAACTTATCTCTATTTTATCAGTAATCGCGTATGTTCTTTGTCTTAACGTGTGATTCCGGTAGTAGCTACGCATTCTTACTTGTCACCCCAATGTTTACGGCAGAGAGTCAAGTTGCTACTGTTCACAAACCCTCCTTGTTGATAGATAAGATAGCCGAATTTAATGCTTCCTAAATACCATTGATTATTGATGGATTCCTCCTAACCCTATAACTGGACTGCATTGGGAGTCTCACAGTCTTATCAAAAAATTAGAAGGGACCAACACCTAAAAGTGCTTCTGAGGAGATGATGATAAAGCTAATGAGAATCAGAGGCTGATTACCATTTAGCCCTTTTCCGTATGGCAGAAGGTCAGACAAAAATGTCCTCACAGATAGGCCATACATGGGCCAACACTTTACAAGACTTCCTAATTACGTACGTATAGAGTATGTAAATAGAAATGGAGAAGATAACTGACTCTTTATATTTTTATATTTAAAAAACATTCCTTTCAGCTACCAGACTGGAGGATATGAAGCCTTTCACAATGCAGCCCTTGCTCTTCATAAGTTCATCGTTAGCTTTCAATAAAAAAAACCCGGAGGATATTGTATGTTTTCTTTAATTGAGTTACTCCTACTTTTTCTGATCGGTTTAACCGTAGACAACTCAGATTGCAATTTAAACACCTCTAAAAATCGCTATAAGCTGAGATAACAGTTGGATTAAGATAGGATGTTGTAATACAATGCAAACTCTCAGTATCGGTGTGACTTGTATAAGAAAAGTGGAGTAAATGACAAAATAAGCTACTCATTACTTAAGGGTGGTGCAAACATGTAAAACACAGGCGCTGCCTCCTTGTTGTCCACATTTCTGTGGATATGTAATATGAATGGAGTAGTCTTATTTCAACATAAAATCCGCTCCATAACAATGTGACGTCGCTTTACATGCTGATGTGGCAATCAGTGGCTCCTCACTTTTTGAGAAAGCGTTTAAAACCAATTCTTTTCCCAGTTGAATTGAAACCGCCGTTGATTTTGCAGTTGTTAGAATTCGATTCAAGAACAATGAGAGGGATCCAAAGGGACAATGGATTAAAAAAATGTATCGTGTTGGCTACTTACTACAGCCCAAATAAGTATACCATGTAGCATATATATTCACATCATAAATTGATTTGATCTCTGGCCATATCATAAAAAAAGTAAATCCTACTTAAGGCTCATTTTCAATTCCCTTTTTATTTAATACTTCCATTCCAGATCTAATTTCGGATAAGGGGTGGAAATATACGTACTTTTTAAATACGGCAAAGAAACGGATGAAAAGGATTTTTTCCCTCTTTGTTGTTCCTCTATGGATGTGGATGATATATTTAAGGAATAACAATGCATGGAATAAGTACATGGAATCTTGTAAATATTCGAGGGCTATTGTTACAGAGAAATAGCGTTTTTTTCTGATGACTTCTGTGCCGCCCTTTACTTAAATAAGATTCACACTTCTTACACAGGAATTGGCCTCGTGTCGCGTAACACCGGTTTTCAATCTTATCCTAGATTAGTTTCCATGTTTACATCGGCTACTGCACTTTTAGTATTGCCCCTTTTCCCTTTTGAAACGTTATCAGTTGGCTTGGGCATGGTACGCAGGATTCGAAAAAATTGAAGAAAACATTCTTAAGAGGAACAGAAATCCCTAGTATTTACATATAAACCTCATTGTCCATTCATCCCGACGAACATTTAAGAGGTGGAGACTTCTAAATAATGAACATTTATGCAAATAACGTTCCACTCATAATTAGATGAGAAAATACGGTGGTAAAATACATAGAGAATTTTTCAGTTTATAAGAGATGGTCACATTTTACTCTACGAAAAATATCCTGTTGGAAAATATCCTTATACAGACAATTCTTGAGCTAGAAGAGGCTGAGTCATAAGACGCATTGACTCAATTAAAATGTTCCAAACGTACTTTGTCGTTGGGGTAGATCTGCCCCAACTCGGTAGAAGTTACCTACCCAGTCGAGCCGTCGAGATTGGTTCGGGCGGCGATGAGGCTTGTGGTCGACCCTTCCTACGTGCCAATGACCCATAAAACTCCTCTTCGCCAAACTCACCATGGGAGAGTACCATATTTTCTTCACTCGCCGAGTAGTCCTGACTAGGACATAACACCTCACATGCTTCCTCATATTCCATTGGAGCTATAAGAATGTAGACATTTAATGAGGATTAACACCTGTTATAATTATAATACGTTCTATTTCTCCGTACCATAAGGTGACTCCACCTGGAAAAAGATAAAAACTAGTACAACCACGGCGACTTCCAAATGACGGAACTTGGCAAGCATTGTATAGTGAGCTTTTGTGGGAACTAAATGAAAATGGGACCTTTCCGGAAATGGTTGCAATCGTTGCTACTGCTTGATCAAGTCAAACGTGACTGAATTAGTGTAAGTGTAAATTCCTTAATATACTGCTCAGAGAGTCTACGAGTAAGTCCGTTCTGCAACTGATTACCTAAGTCCATTTCACAATTATCAAGGTTGAACATAAATTTTACGACAATTAATGTAACATTTTGCGTAATGCTGTGCTTCATCTTTTGTTTTGTACATATTAAGCACCATGTTAACCAATAGTATGAACATTATTTTATGTCTAGTATTGTGATTTAATTAGCTTGTTTACGAATATCAGATACAAATGGAATCTGCTTTTTATATTCTAACAAGCTTGCAATTAATTATTAATATTCATATTACCAAATTTCCAGTCCAAATCATCAACAATATTACAAAAGCTTATCAATAAAAATCATATTTATGTATGTTTCCTTAACAAACATTTACATAAAAAACGTATTTCGCTAACTCCATTTCATTAATCTCATCTACACAAAGTTGGATTTTCCAATAAGATCATTTCAATTAATAGCCCAATTCCATGTTTCCGAATTTTTATACTTTTCTGATTTACATTTGGCACTTTTAATAAGACAATGAGCATTTTCATGCGTCCATTTTAACAGCGACAACTTTCTTCTTTCAAAAATTGTCAGCAAATCAAACTCTTTAAAAGGCTAATTGAAGAATCAATCTAAGTTGCACTAATCTAATCAATCAACTAGGCGATGCACCCTTTGAAAGACGAGCTTTTCAGTTTGAAGTATATTGGAAAGATCCCATACATGATTAGGATAACAGAATGCTTCAACGTTTTATTGTGTGTGACCGATAATATACATAGGTCAGGGAGCCCAACAAAGTAGACAAAGGTATAGGGGGAACTCCGCTGGTCATAATGCACATTGATTCCTTGGAATTTTTAGAAACCCCTTTACCTCCTAGCTTGCCCAACGGTTTGGAATGGACGACCAGGTCAAAGGTCACAATGTCGAAAAATGACTATGACAATCGTAATCCGCATTACAAACTACCTGGTAAAAATTATCTCATGATTTTTAACAAAATATTTAGGCTTGTTCCGTTAGTATAGTAAAAAGAAAGCATCCATGGTTATTTTATCGAATCGAAATACGCCAAAGTTATAGACATGCCTACTACTGCTGAATGGTGACAAGCTTGATAGTCCTTCCTCAAACCACTGAACTGCATTGTCAATTCATCATTATCATCAACATATCATGACTCACGACGACCGTGAGATGCGACTCAACGATGATGCTCGGCTTTTTTTCTTCCCATCTATTCGTTTTCTTGTAAGCAACTCTTTCAAAGGCATCGCATCATATTTACATTTCACATTAGCACTGCATTACAATGAAAAACTAGGCGATGATGCTGCAATACACGACATACTCAACCAAACCAGAGGATTATCAAGTTGAAGAAGCAAAAAGTCCGAGAGCACGTCAACCAATGTATGCCTCAGATGGATGCAAAATCCACCTTGTCTTTTGTCTTTATAGGAAACAGACTGTTTTAATAGTCCCTGATTGCTCCGCCTTTAAGTGTGCAAATGCGCAGTACTAATTGTCTGCAACGCTGTTATGTTGTAAACAAGTGGATGGAGGATTTATAAGGAGTTATACCAAGCCAGTTTATCTTTTTCTTTGAATTAATGCGATTTGCTACTGTTATTGCATTATGGCACAGTGGTTGTCTGGTTGGTGAGCGTGTGGATAACTCAAATGACTGGTGGCAAACTTGCAGGCTAGCGGCATGTAAAGAAAAAATGAACAGCTTTTCCAATTCCACCAAAGTCGTCGTTCTGTACTTGCCATGATCATTAAGGAAGCGCGTATGAAAATTGCGAGTCTTCAAGAAACATCATAGTTGCTGTTTAATTTCGATGAAAAAAGGTTTCAAATTGAAACATCAACTTTTGATGATCTTTGCAAGAATGGTTTATCTACCTATTTTGTGCGTTTTTTTGACAGAAGTACATCAGCTGCTGTAGGGTTAACGATCCATAAAAGATCGCTGAAGAAAGGAATATAAAAAAACACATGAATGGATTGTGGAATAATGATGATGATGATACCAGGCACTGCATATCATCAGTTCAGGCTTGCACTTGTCTCCATGTTCTTACCTCATGTAATAATTTCCTGTCTCTCTCACTCTCTACTAGTTAACTGTTGTGAAGGGCGGAAGTGAGACAAACAAAATTAGCTACGGTTTTTCACCTTATTTAATCTGGCATAGGGAGAGGGATGATGATGATGCTATGCTGCAACATAAATAAGCTGTGCTTGATTGTTCCATTAAAGCTAGGGAAAATAAGTTTCCAATGAGCTTATAAAGCTGCAAACTATATAATTTACCAAATCTACGACATACCATTTAATGAATCTAAGCTCAAGAGAAGATTGTGATTATTATTTTATGACAGACTCACAAAACGCGAATGGTCATTGGTTAAGAGCAGAAATGTGATGTCATGACAACATTTCAGCTAAAATATTGCTACATTAGGATATTTCTAACTGCAAACGATTCGCTGTCCTGCATTACCCCAAAAAGAAGCCGTTCAATCTACATTTGCCATGGCAAGGGATGATGAGCCATGAGAATCCATTGTTGGTTCTGAATGCGATGAAAGGGAAGAAAGATGCTCACCCGATGAACGGATGAAAGCTGACTGCTGCCGTAATAAGTCAGTGTTTTAAAATGTATGAGTTCACAAGATACATTTATTATGCATATTAGAATCATACAAGAGGGGATGCATCCATATTTGGATTGTTGCTGAAAATGCAAGTTATTTTCTTGTGAAGATCATGTTTTTGTTCCTGCACATTGTACTTTGTATCAGATTGTCTACCTTGAAATCCTCGTCAACAGATGTGTAATTCGTTGTTACTCTTACACACTGCTGCCCCAAACATAGATTCTTATCGTTATTACACATCTCCTCTACAACTTGCGTAAAATACTATTATTTCCTGGGAGAAGATAAACGAAATCCTTCAGAAATCTACCATCTTGCCCTTATCGATGATTCCTTTTCGTATTTTAGCAGTTAAGCTGCAATACCCAAATTTTTTAGGAAGAGAGTGGAATATCTACTTGTCTGCACATGTGGTAGTTGGAGAACGCTGATTTTTAATTATTTTTTAAAAAGGTACTTACTCCTATATTGTTTCGTTGCATATAAACATTGAAAATGAATTTATACTCATCCAACTCTGGCAAAGTTACTTTCGTTTCAGACAGCGCTGCTGAGCTTCATTGAGCTTCTGCAATGTACTCACGTACGCAATTAAACCTCCATCGACGTCATCATCATCGCCGTTAACTTTTTTGGGGGGTATGAAGCGTTCACCAGAAGCTAGATAATGTCATTGATAGAATTTAAATAAGAAGGAGCCTAATCTTCTGAAAGGGGTTTTAACCATCTGGCCGAAAAAAGATTAACAGCGGTAGTACACGCATCATTTAACTTTTTTAGGCTCAGAGAACAAATTTTCTCTATACCAAATTCTCACTCTAAATTAAATCAACTCGAGAATAGAATGCAATTCATCCTTTGTTGTCACAACATCAACTGAAAAAATTAATGCAGCAATACAGATACAATACAATCTGTATTGAATAAAACTTATGGGTAGAATATTTTTGTGAAACTTTAACGTCGAATAGTAGATTTTTTTTTCAAATTGGTAGTCTAAGTTTGTCAATGGATACTTGGGTGCCAAGGTTTCGCAAGACATGCAAATAAACTATGTTCTAAAAATACCCCAAGAATGCATATTTTTTATTGGACAATCAATATAACACTATAATAACATTTATTTGTGTAGTCTCACATCCAAATAATTAACATCTTAGACAAACCATGCCTAGTAGATAGATAGAAATCGTTTGAGAACTTGCGAAAAGTATTAAATTCTTTTCTACTGGCATTTATAAGTATATCTGTATATCTATGATATAAAGCAGCATATTTATGCTACATATTATGCATTAAGTAATTACTACTTTTTCAATCTCCGCATAATCAATATTTCTTTCACTCAAATATTATCATTCATCGTCTCCGAAAAGTCAGACTGCAGTTTAAACACATTCATTCAAATCACTCAGTAATCCTTGAAGTCGAAAGGGAGTATCCAATCTCAATTGTGTTATTGTTATTTCATCTACATAAATAGGGTTGGCGTTATTTTTTGTCTTGGCGATGGAAGCTCATTTACAACGACCAATTTTTAAAAAGGCGTATGAAGTGACCAGGGCACTCTAGTAAGTTATATATGATCCCACTGAACACATTCAGTAGCAGTTGAATTAAACGATTTACCGATAAATTTATATGTTTACCCCCTGTTTGATGATTGTCTAAATCTGGGATGACTTCGCACAGAGAAGCCAAGACATCCATTATGCCTTTTTAAATACATTCAGTCTCTATTCAATACACTTTCGATATTATGATCCTTTAATTTTACCGTAAAAACCATTCATGCCTAGTCAGCCGCAGCAATGCCTACCAGCTTACGTAAAGTTTAAGGAGTTTGGATCACACTACTAAATACTACAATATCATCATGACATGATGATTCTACAAAAACTCACCTGCATAAAGACAGCAGAGTAAATAAATCCCTTTTGATCATTTATTCTGAAGGATCAAACAATGAGATCAAGAGAATTATCGCTATTATACCTCTAAACTCCCGCATACATGATATATATAAGTCTTACAGCCCCCAACACAATTTTGGCTGCCTATGCCCCTCTAGTCAAGTAAATTTCAATAAATAAACCATTCAATATAATCCAATTGAATTGAAATCAAAACAAAATTGAAAAGGAATAAAAAAAGCTGGAATAGCAACGCTCCTATTCATATTCAAAATAGGAAAACATTATTATTGACAGCGCTAAGAGAATGTGATCCGTAATGGTACTTAACACACGGGGAAGAACAGTGGCTCAATTACAAAACAGAAAAGAGAAAAAAAATATTAATGATAAGTGAGTAAGCTCTACCCTTTTGAAAAAGGGCCATTTTTAACTCAGTTCCATTTATAGAATCTTTTAATAAGAGCTTACGAAGGAGATCTTACACGCTTCCGTACTTTTATTATAGCACTGCTACAATCAGCTAGTTGAAGGCTCTGTGTGGCGGACACCAAGAGTGATGGAGACCGCCAGAGTTGTGGAATAATAAGAACTGCATTGACTACAAGTTGGATAATGGGATTATATATCTTGGCAGCATTCAATGCTCAACAAGCATTGTAAAATATATCGTTTCAAACAAAATGGACGATAGTAAAGTGCCCTTTTTCTTCTCTGCTTTCTCAATGAGATTATCGTGATGGGATGATGAGGCGAGATGATGATAATTTCAATTATTCTAAACCGTCCAAGCTTTTTTTCTGTTTATCATCAAGAGTACGTCATTATAATTCGACTTTTTTACTCTGATTCCGATTTTATTTTAAATCTTCCATTATTTAAATCCATATCTTCCACAGATAGAAGTTGTGAATTTCAGTGGATGTCGACCAAAAGTACAATATTCAATCACGATTATGAGTTAAGAGTACGCACAATTCTGAACTTTCACGTGACTAGGACTAAGACAGGCTGTATCGTATTCCCCTAAATTGAAGGGTAGAGACTTCCTGATAAAAAATTAATTCAACCTTATTCTTACACCGTACTATCCAACAATGCTGGGTCATAATTTTTTATAAATACGCTGTATCCTATATAAATAATCCCTTAAAACGATGACGTCTTTCATATCAAAGCTGAATGGGTATTAAGAAAGGGACGCTAAATATAATCCGCACACTCTCCAAGATGTAATCCATTGTATGCAGCTTGTCGAGAAGACTTTGTTCAAGAAAGGGTAAAGGCAAAAGGGTCAAAATACTTTTGAAAGGAGAACTCTAGTTCTATTTCTTTCTACCCACCAGCCCACCATAATATACTTTCATAACAACAAAGCGGGTCAATGAAGTTTCCTTTACGAACAGATCATTGATTAGTTTATCATTATTATTATTCATTTGTAATCCTTTCCTTGTGGTCCTCTCTGTAAGTTTAATCTTGTTGTTGTCAGCCAGTGATTGCAAGTTACACAAATCCGTTTTAACTTTTGACATTTACTGATTGCCTCTACATTAATGGAGACTCTCGGACTCTGTGGTTGTCCACAATCTCTGACTGATACCAATCTGACGATGCTTGTATGCAGAATTGTCAAACTGGTAGCAGTATCAGTCATGGCTTGGGGTACAAATTGCGTCTATTATTTTTCGTCATATGAGCCTTGTGGGGCTTTGTTATACTTTTAATTCGGCGTTTTGAATAAGGGAGAAAAGACTTGAGCTATTTTGGTTTGGGAAGTTTATATTTATTTGCGTCCTTTGGTTCATTATCTGTCCTAGTTAAGTACTTTAAGAATGAACCCTTTTGGATTAGTATGCTTATATGGCTGCTACTTCAAACTTTACAAAAATGAGCAGTTAGTATGGATTGGAATGAGGACGTTTGATTGCTCGAGACCGAGTTGGATTTGACTTGATCAATTTTTGGAAGCATAATTATAATCAAGAGACTGGATACTGAATTTTTATTTTTTTACATACATGGAAACTGTGTAATATGCATACTTCTTACACTTCCATTTTTGGTCAAGTTCCTTCAAAATTTTCAAGAACTGGATGATTTAACTGAAGGATAGTTCCATATATATCTCTCTACCTTATCAGCTTTAGTAATACGTTCTTTTTTACTTGTCATTGCATTGTACTTGTCGACATCGAGATGGAGATGAACATGCCCCATTGTATGTCTGTGACGGTGGTGGTGATGATGATGATGATGATCCCCGTCGTATCTGTATCAATCTGGTTCTAATAGTGAGGAAAAATATCGTCATTGGGTGGAGTTTTTAAATAATTTAAGAAAACCATGACACAACACACTTTGTGTTTAGAGGTTTTTTGTATTCCATGTGCCGCATTTATTTCCCTGTTGACCTAATAAATTGGAAGAATCTGCCACTTATTCAGAAGAGGAATGGTGAGGTGAAAGCGCTGCAGAGTAAAAACATGTATATGTTATTAAGTAAGTACAGATCTTTTCATGGAAGAATTTTTTCATGAATTTTAAGTTAAGCTATGTTATAAAGAAACCTCAGCTGGTAATTCTCGAAAGCCATTTATAAGATAACACATATCATGCTTATGCAATATTGAATTCAAGAGAAGAATTACAACTGGAATACTGTCGATTGTGCAGGCTTGAAGCATTCAAACCGAATGATGATTCATTGGATTTTTTTCAAACTCTGGATGTCTATTATGGGCAACGGCAAAGCTGGTACTAAGGCCGTGAATCATTTCAGGTGAACAATGGGAAAATGCACCTGAGCGGGTGTCAAAATGAGCTTGCTTGAGGAAGACCCTTTGTGGTCTATTGATAGTTGGTTGGAGGCCTCCACAAATGGACAATGAGCTGGTTAGCTTTTTGCCCCAAGACGGTGAGCAGCTAATGTCAAGAATAATTTTTGATTATCCCTTCAAGGGATCGATTGGCTCGTAATGTAAAGCAGGTAGGTATGTGTTCCGATTTTTTGATGTTTTCTCATCCCTGAATGTCAGAGTTTGTCAGAAACATTTTCGACTTTGAGGTTTTATACATGAAAATAAAATATTTTATAATATATGTTACCGCTTAAGTTAACTATTCTAAAGCGATGGTGCTGTCTAAATGAGTCATTTTTACACTTTTACAGAATCCAATATTAAATCTGTTCACCATTATAAATGGAATGGATTCAAGAATATGCTCAGTGCCTATTTACGTAAGATATATGAATTTTAAAGTTTCACATAATTATAATTGCAGTTCATTAATAAATGCCATTGTACTCACTGTATAATTATTTCTACTGTGTTAATCTACAATTCTACATCTTCCCTTTCTCTTGCGATCAAATTGGAATTGATAGTCCCTATTAGCGACTACTTCAAACGAGCTGCTATGCTAATCCTAATTTGAGACTTTAGGGTACCTTTAAATTGAAAGCGTGGTTTCTAAATAATGGAGAAATTATTGGATTTCATCTTCTCAGAAGCATCCCATGGAATTGAATTAAACCGACGAGAAAGGTTGGAAAAGTTGATACATATTTTTCCCTTCTTATTATCCATCGCATCACATTATTCCGTTTTTACTCATCTTACTACCTCTAAACACGTTTGCCCATAGGTTCTGACTTAATTTATTGAGTGTAAGCTCACCAAGCTGCCGACTCTATAAGGAATCAAGACCTGCCGAAGAGTAAAATTTATGGGAATAGGGCAATCCTGATTCTTTCACCATATTTGTAAGATTGATGATTATACTCTGTTATTCGAATGGAATATTCATTGAATTCTCAATGATGTTTTAATGTACCGCACCGGGTGATCTTCTGCTTCTGAAGATCATCCTATCCCGATGGTTATCATCCTGCTCTTCTTGTTGCATATTATGTTAGCTTGTATCTCAGCAAAGTTTCTCGAATCCCATCATCCGTCAGTCAGTCCATTTACAAGTTGGAACGATTATTGCGAATACGTTTAAGGGAAAGAGGTAGACTGAGAGGAAGAAAATGGTTTATCAGATACCAATAATCTCAGGCATATGCGAACATTTATTTATGTTACTCATGCGCATATCAACAAAAGTTTATGAAGAGGCTGAGCGTTTAACCGTTTCGTGTGGATGTGACCAAGATTGACTAAAAGCAACGCACAAGGATTCATTTTTATTTTGCTACTTTTTTGGTGATTTTCTTGAGTATAGTCATGATCTTCATCAACGTGTTTGGATGTTACCATTAAGATCGAATTCAGGTTCTCCCTTTGCAAAAGATCTTTTATGCTTATTTAATAAATGGAATTTAATGAATCGTCCTGCTTTTTGGTGCACATTTCTCACGATTAGATCAACAGTGTTTAAACTGATTGATGAATGGCATGCTGCCTGTCGGGACGTTTTTATTCAAGTGCCCAAATGTGCCACAAATAATGACTTTGGAACTATACTGGAGGTATATGCCTTTTAAATTTATTCTAAATTACATTTCAGCATTGGAATTAATGATCTTCAGACAATTTGCCATGTACTTAGTGGCTGTCTATGTAAATTTAGTGGAATAATAATTCTATAATTCCATATTCTTTTGAATAAGTATTGGATGAAGATGGGATAAATATAAATGCACGAAAAGAAAAAGGCGAACAAAAAAGAAGGATGGAGATGGAAAGGATTCATCAGTCATAGTCAAGTAATAGTGTGGTAAAGCTCATTTATAGGAAGCGCATATAGAATGAACAACGTGTTTGATATGCAAATTAGAATTTGCTTCTTATTTGGAAATGTGTAATCTCGTGAAAGATTATGATCAACTGATGATGAAAGACGCTACGCTGAATTACCTACTCACTCATAATAATAGCTGTAAATAATAACAAACGTATTATATTGTCTGTTCCCAACAAAGTTCAATCTCCAATTTGAAGTCGAGTTGAGAGGATCAGACATCAGCGAAAATCAAATTTGAAAATCTTGTATTTATCATTATTATGAAACATTAGTTCCATTATAGTTTTGAGCTCGGTCAGCTATTTGTCCGTCTGTCCGTATGCACGATAAATTTCATGCCACTACGAATTTTCTAATTCTGTTTTCGGTTAAAGATAGATATAGGTTGAAAGATGAGCGACGCCCTCTCATCTTTTCCCCCCAGTGGAAGGTCAAATTTCACCTTCATATACTAACAAGATAGCAAATTTGAGGGACAACTTAACTTAAGCCAAACCCAACATCTTAAATTTTAAACAGATACGCAAAGAATCCAATCAAAATCCATCCATTAAATACAGATAATTTTATAATTTTCCAATCTCTGAATTACAACTATGTATACCATCGCTTGATTATCTAACCTTTCACGTTTTGGCACTCAATTACGTGCATCAAAAAATGTACATGAAATTGGGGCAATGTGAGACACAAAGAATGACTGGCTATTGAGCCAGCCTTGACGAGGGCATTCATTTTTTCCATTATTTTTTAGTAGCAGTAACCACTGCATCATTTGACTTGAACTTGAATATTACTATTACGCAACTAGTCAATCTGAACATAATTTCATTTTGTGACTGACTCGGTGTAAAAATGACATATTGTAAAATGGATACTGTTTTGTATTGTGAAACATACAATTAACAAGCTTAAATTCATCTTGTAACTGACTTGGTGTAGAATTTATTTGACGTATATTCGTAACCTCTTTTTTCCGAACAACTTATGGTGACTAATTGACAAGTTAAATTCATCTTGTGACTGACTCGGTGTAAAAATGACATATTGTAAAATGGATACTGTTATCTATTGATAAACATACAATTAACAAGCTTAAATTCATCTTGTAACTGACTTGGTGCAGAATTTATTTGATATATATTCGTAACCTCTTTTTTCCGAACAACTTATGGTGACTATTTGTAGGTGTAGTGACGGAACTTCTTCTAGTACCGATGTGATGGATGGTTTGAGTGAGACTGAAATTTAGTTGAAGCAGTCACCTGCTTTTATACACTTTGTCAGTTGCTGGGTAGCAATGGAATAGCACTTTTGTAATGGTATTTTTAAACAGCTTTATGGTTTATTGAGTCAATTCCTGGAATTGGAAGTAGGTTTCGAGAAAGGAAGAGGCTTCATGAGTCATAAAAATCAAAGGCAGTGAGCAGGTGTTCTACAAACGAAGCTCATTCCCACTTCCAAATATATCAATTTCAAGCGTGTTTGTGCTTCTATACCGACACACTCACTCCCTCTCCATTTGTGTTTCATGCGGAATACGCTAATTGCAATACGCTAATTCATGATTTTTTAAAAGTTCCACTTACATCTACTCGTTGCAAATACGCTTCCTTGATACGAGGGGATTAAGAAAAGGAACTATTTGAAATCTTTTAAAAAAGCTCGCCTGACATTATATATACCAGACTTGGTTGCACAAAGAATCTACAATTTACAGTCAACACACGGATCGTGGGTATCTAAAGTAATTCTTTCATGATAATTCATGATACCTGACTTTTTCAACCAATAAATATTTGCATTGCTTTGGAATGTAATCACCTATTACAATTTTTTTCCGATATTAGCGTATTTGTAATAAAATATGTAAATGGGACTTTTAAAAAAATCGCGAATTAGCGTATTTGCAATCCTCCCATTGAAGGCAATCATGCACTCCAACATTCTTGTTGCGAAACTTAAGTTTCATAATGATTTTTCCGTCTGTCTGTGAACATGATAACTTTCAAACCACTGCGAAATTCCAAACTCTGTTTTCGATTATAGATAGATATTGGTCATAGCTCGGACAAGATGGGTGACATCCGATTACCCCTTCCCCCTTGGGGAAGGTCAAACTTTATTCTTATCTAGTAACATATAGCAAATGATACATCATTGAAAATCATTTTTCGTGCAAATTTCAATTATGCCTATTTCATTACGTTTTTTATGCAAATACTTTAGTACCGACTAGTTTGAATTTGTAAGCTTAAAATAGTTTGTTACCATATCTTGTAAACTACTGCGAATTCTTGCATCCTCTTTTCGGTTATCGACACTACAATCACTAATCATAATAATCTATTAATCTACAAAATAAAATTTCATCAGTAATCAGTACGCCCGAACGTTTGTTCGGTTTTTTCATACCTATACCTGGTTAACAAATATGTTTAGTTCATCTTTTCAGCTCATGCACCATGTATCAGATCAGATTAGTCAGAGGCTGTGCTGTACCAATCCGGTATTACAAAATTAACAAAACTCGATACTACAAACACTTTATGACTTCCATGCACTTTACGAAGTGTTTAATTGCAATTTATTTTCAGATCTTGCAAACTTGATAAAACAAATTGCAATGAGTATGTTACTACAATAAGTATAATACCATCTTCATTTAAAAATTTTAAGAAACGTACTAGCCAATATGAAAGTTTATCATAAAACTATACTACGTTACTTATAAAGAGCATGTTGAAAGGACTGCATCAACGAAATGAAATGGAACAAGGCACAGCACGACAAAACAATGCAATGAAAAGTGACGTTGATGTATGATGAGATGAAACTAGTGATCTTCCTTCTTTGTGTGATGTATGAGCTGCGCCATTCCGTTTTATTTAGTATTAGAGAGAATATATGTTGAAGGCTTTTCATATTTAAATATGGAAACCTCGACGAGCTATCAAAATAAGTAAGCTATATCTTTTACCTATTCATTTCAAGAGTGGGAAATGGTTGGTGAAGAAAGGGTAAAGCAGTTGTTTGATCCCAGCCAGTCAAACAAGAAAAGATTGATGATTCACACATTTGAAGAGTTTTGTTAGCTAAACATGTCGTAATCGCTCTTTATGAAAATTAATTTACTCTCAAAATGACATGCATGCCGGATTGCCGGGTACTCGGCGCTTTTATCCTGGTCGGTCTGTCGTTGCTTTTCAGTGCCATTCATCATGAAGTATCGATATGATAGCGTAATACAAACTGTTTGATTTCAATAATCATCATCATAATCACCGGAACATCTTTTACTTTTTATGTTATGATAATTTAGCAAACACAAATACTCACAGTATACTTCCAGGTTGCTGTATAATAACAGTCACTTGAGCAATATGATCTTCATCAATTCATCGATTTAAATATTGAAAGCATGATCATATTCATAATTTATATTCGGATTGATACATGGGTTTACTTTCAAGTAATCGTTCTCCGGTTGCTCCTCTTGATCTTACGTAAACCTTTCGGTGTCTTCTTTGAATGAATTTAATGGAAGATGATGATGAAAATGATGATTGCCTCCTGCAAAGGAAACAATAAACGGGTACCCTTAAAGACCGAAATTGGTTGGTGGAACAAGTATGCCGTAGTTCCGATACACAAACTTGAGCATTTTTACGATTTAATTTTTAATGGTCGTCTGCATCCCTAAAGTAAATAAAAAATACGATACTTTTTTTCTGAGCCTCTTTATGTTCATATCATCATCGTTGCGGTTGGTCGATGCACATTTGTCCCTTTCCCTCCGGTTTTTTTATTACAAATAATAACAATTAATGCAAAAAGAGTCAGTTGGATACCAATTATATACAATGTAATCCATCGATAAATCATCCTGAAATTTGAAGCGGGGACTTCGGAAGCATTGGTATAATAAGAGGTCGGCCATAGTCAACTCAATTTTGATTTGGAGTGAGGAGCAGTGATGATGATAATGATGGTAATGATTAACGATTATCAACTATCATTTTGATAAGTGAATGAAGGAATGTTGTATAAAGGACTTGCAGAGGTAGGTCCTTAATACTCAAAGAGAAAAGAAATGTACCGTTCACCAAAAGTAACTATTTCTATCTTAATTATTATGTTGACGAAATGTGTTTATAGTTAACTTTAGTAATTATGAAGATTTATATTTAAAATATGTAAATACTAATTTATCGTTGAAGGTTCGGTCTTACTTAATTAAAGGCAAAATATACATATCAAAAATTACCATTACATTGCTTAATATCCATCAACTTGATTAAAATTCTCAAGCACAAAAATGCTGTGAATACGGACTACCTTAAAATCTGTCTATATTCATCTACGTTTCCCAAACCGCATACTGTTCGTATGAATGAAAAGAAAAAAGAAATAAAAAGATGTCAACTAACATGCAGAGTCACACATTCAACGTGCAAAATAGAACGGAAATAGAACCTGAGCATCACTGATGATTTGAAGATAAAAAACTTTTCTAGTTTCTATTACTGCAGGACATAAATAGAAGCACCCACCTTTTGAAATACAAACGCCAAAAAGCCAAAAGTGTCAAAATGTTTTCCACAGACTTATCATTTGGCTGCCTATTCACTACTTCGAATAGCAAACATGCATTATCCAAGTTTCTGAATGGAAATATGTTTTGGGTGGATTTAATGAAGAAAAAAAAATGTGTGAAAAAATTTATGGTTTGTATATGAGATTCTATGGCTTGGTTTGCACCATTCTTCTACTGTAACTTCTACAGTCCATTTTACTTGCCCATTCATTCGTAAGTTGGTTCATTCCAATCTGTGACGACAAGCATTACATACAGTAACAAACTGTACACGAGCTCCTTATTTGAATTGCATATCTTCCTCATTCCCAAAGAATTTTCACGGTAGTAAAGGAAAATCCTTATCTTCATTTTCATCTCATTCATTACATTTTTAACAGTAAATAGACAGAGGGACGACTTGGCACAATGCAGAGGGTCTTCTCAGACCCTTTTCAATTGAATCTCCTTTGCCCTGTCAACAACTTGAGAAAAGAATTTGTAGTGTTTGTGTTCTTTTCAGCGGCAGACAAAGTGGTCAACCCTGGCAACCACCATATTTTCACATTATCAACACTACAGCCTTAAGCATTTAATCTTTGTCGAGTGCCATGATCACACAAGAGAATGTGATAATGTACGCGGACACAAAAAAACCACAAGTTTCAACAACACTGTCATGTAACAATTGAGTGAGTGTAAATTTTGAGTAAATAATGTTCGATTGCGTAATGGGTGATCACCTTCTTATTGAAGTCAAATAAAAAGGGATGATTTACGAGAGCTCCTCTTGTGTACTCTTCTCTTTCCTATTGCTTTCACATAAATTGTCTTTTGATATCATTTATCTATAGCTAGTCTTCTGATCTCATATAATATTAATCGAATGACTCGGGTTTTGTGGTTTTTTCTGATTCTTTGCATCTTGTCAACCAGAAATACAACAAACTTTGGATGGAAACCTAAACGCGATAGAAAATATATATTTTTTGTCCTCTTCACAATGACAGTTTGCTCGTGAATACGATTACAGTTGTTAACCTTAAGGGGGCTGTTTTTAGAAAAGCTTACATTTTTCTTGTTTTATTTAAAAAACGGGAATGTTTACCAGCACTTTTTTTAAAGGCTTATAACTTACCTTATCTCGGGATATAATGTATTATCCATACTCATTTTTCTTCCAAAGGACATGATTGGGCAGGGGGCAATGTTGTTTAATGACCCGAACCGCTATATATTTAAATTTCCAACAGAAAAATTCTTTCTTAAGGAACAATATTTTCTCCGAGAATGAACTCAGATTCATCTATTTGGACTTTTAACAAATTGCTCCAGTTTTTTAAGGTTCCCAATAATCGAGTAAATCACGAAACCACTACATAAAAACCTGCTCGCACACACGAAACATCGCTTCAGGAGTGTGTTTGACTCATCATCAGTGCTCAGCATCAGCAAGTGAAAACATTCTGTCCCAACACAAAACAATATTCGAACTGGGTTTTTAAATGGTAAGCTAATTCACCCATTTCTATTCAAAGTGCATTGCGATGAGGAGCAGCGCAACACTTCCAAATTCCTTTTTGTCATTTCTCCTTCCACCGTATTGTTTAAATCAGGACTGGAAATCATTCTAATCTTAAAGTGCAATACATATATTTCTCTCTGAAAGTAATTTACAATTGCACCATTTGAGTCAACGGTTCACACTCTCCTTTACATAGAAGTTTCCCCCCTTGTCCCCACCATTTAATCGCGCACAAACATTATGGCAACTGTACCAGCAGGTTGAAGGGTACATGCACGTAAGTTGTGTATCAGGGTAAGTATCTTGTTGATTCAAATACTAAAAATGTCATGTATTTTATAAAGGAACATGACCAGACTGAGTGAGCGAGTATAACTGCGTATCAACAAGACATTAAAAATCATGACGATGATTCAATCTCGATACCGAATGAATACCGAAGAAAATCTTTATTTGAAAAGAGATGGTTTTTTGACCCTCGAAAAAGGCTCATAATAAGCCTGAACATGATCATCATCATCATCATTTATTTTGGTATTCAGTATTAATTATTATATTGTGCTGACCCACATAATAATATACCTGTGGATGTGGATTCCAATTGGGAAATCCTTCGACTTTGTGTAATTTTATGAGCATTTTTATGATCCGCATCCCTATTAAACGGAAAGGCAAGTATTAGATGGGTGGTCATGGATATCTACATGGGGATCCAGTTGGGAATATGAAAATTTATGTATTTATTGATCCCCATAGTATTTACATGTCTATTAGGCAAAAACCGAACATTTTTATACTTTTCGTGTCAATACAATCGAATAGGTTTCTCATAATCCGAATGTGAAAAGGATGGTGATCCTGATCATATATTGATGATTGTCAGATTATGCAATAGTTGTACTCCAAGTGAACACATACTTTCCGTCCATTGCATTGCGGTTACCTTTCATTTTCCTATTACAACTCAATGGAGTTAAATTAAGAAGTTAAAGTGTAAGAAGGGGATGGGTAGGCTCAGAAGTGAAGAGAAAAAAATAATATTTGGCAATAAAATATAGTATGAAGACCATGAAATTGATCCTCACGACTTTGAAATTGGGCTTGGTCGCAATTATAATGGACCATGTCATCCTTCTCCATGATCCCATACGCCACACACATACTCACACTTAAAACATTGGCTTTTGAGCACTAACAGGCAAAATACAAATGTAGACGATGTGCTCTTCCTCTCACCTTATACCTGGGTTTTGGGAGTCTTGAAGCACTCATGTACTCCTTGTAACATGCCTTCATTCTTACCTCACGCATATATGAAGGGTACGTGCTGATTTATTACTTTGGTTAAGATAAATCTTCAGACCGGGAGGAAAATGGGCATATTTCGTTGTTTGTAATTGTCATACGTACTTAAATGTAAGTTTTATATGCAGTTTCATTCGATGGTAGTGCTTACTTTGGCAAACCCTTTTTTAAATAAAACTGCCATGTTCTGTACAAGTATTTTTGTTTTATATTTTTTTTCGCTTATTGTAAAAATGTAGTTTTTGCATAATACCTTCCTTATTCTGACTCTAAAAGTGAGTTACAATTAGTTAAGTTGTTGTTGCTGCCATTCAAGACGAATTCTCACAACTTCATTACGATGAGTTTTGCTGACAGGAACAAGGGAAAGACAGCGTATAATGGGGTGTCGTAAAGTGAGATCATGGTGACAATGTGACAAAATACTTCGTGATATATGGCTTGCCTAAGAGATTGCATATAAATTCAGATATATTTTAGGCGAATACTTTATTTGAAAAAATTACTTTATCACAACCAGGTATACTTATTGTCGTGGAGGTGGTAACTGAAAGTCTATGAAATGACCTACAGGACGATTTTTTTTTTCATATGCTGGATAAGACAGCGACAGAGCGTTAAAAGCTATAATTTGCGAAATGACAGTCAAGTGTCAACAAAATTGTAATGTTTCCCTGTACAATCAAGTTACAAATGAAATGGCGTAATAAATCAAGGCATTTTGGAAGTCAGTCCTCAAATTAAGGAACAATGTCAAAGTCTCACTATGCCCCATACGCGTTATCCCTATTATTTTTCACTTTTGTACAAAAAAGAAATGCAAAAAAATCTGTAGTCAATCAGAATCAAGATTGCATATCAAAGTGATAAAAATGCAAAAACATTTTATTTGATATTTTATTTATGAAGACGTTTATTTTACAATATAATTTATATCTATTTATACCGTCCCAACGAAAATGCGAATGACTGCCGGAAGATTGATTCACAGCCCATGAAGCAACGATCACCAGCAAGCTCATTCCATTTAAATTGAATGCAAATATTTAGGAATATACTCATTTTTAATTTATCACCACAAAGTGTCCAACTTTCAAATGACTTTACAAAATGGAAAACAAAAGACAAATATGTCTCTTACAACAACAAACATGGGAAAAATCAAGATTGAATTTAATGGAGATGATCCTCCTACACCAACACTGTAAACTGAATTTTCCCATGGAGGAGGACAATTTTTCATAGGAAAATACCACCCTATCAAGTAATCCCTATCTTTAGACAGCAGATATAAACGTTCCATTAGAAACAATGGAAACAATGGTGTATTTTCTTCCCATATCCTTTCACCCTTCTCATAGAGGGATGAATGGGATGATGATGATGCTGATATTTTCAATTTTACAGCTAAATATTAAAATACTACTCATATTCATGCATATACCTTGTTCCCTTGTTTATTTTAAAGATTGACTGCATTGGCTTCTAAATGAAGGAATCATCCCTCTTATAAGACTGGACGGGTTAAGACTTTGAGAGCCTCAGAAGGGAGACATAGCTTTAAATAAATAACGCCAAGCGATGATAAAAAATGACTGCGACGGTGTCGAGAATAATATGAAAATGACAATTTCGAATCACTTATTAATAATTACATAGCCCTCCATATAATACATTTCTTCAGTGACTGATTTTGGCCTGGCCTTCTAATATATCGATATTAAGGGGAGAGTGTCACTGGGAATAAACTTGGAAAGGGATTTTTTTTCTCCTTCCACAGGGATGGTTTCATGTGTGTGTGTGTGGGACGATGATGAGAACGATCATATTAGGACCAGGGTTATTTCATTCTTTTGAAATGTAAATGTGCAGCTGACAACCGTTATTACGATTGTTATTCCATTTTCCATTGTAATCCTACCCTATTGTGTGCTAATTCACTTGGCTCTAAAAAGGTAACAAAGATGAGAGAGAATGGATGGGAGAGACAAGACAGTCAGGGGGAAAAATACCCTAAGAACAGAGAGTAGAAACCGAAAGTTGTAATCACACTCATCATTTGCCTGACCAAAGATGATGTTGGACACTCACTTTGAATAGGATTAATTCTCTAATAAGTATCCTCATAAGCATATCTTGCCGTCTATAATTGTTTTTTTATTATTTTTTTTTCACAACAGTTCAGTTAGCTGAAGAAAATCTAAAAGTGTGGGTAGAATTGTGTTTTAATCAACTGCTGGACTACATCCGGTGGGGGAACAGGTAAAGACAATACTGCCTACATGCATTTTTGCATCCATCCCCATATACAAACAAAATCTATAAATGACAATCTTCAGAATTGCTATTTGCGAATCTGATAAGTTTCTTCCATATTTGCCATGTCAATTCAAGGCACTCAGCCTTTTAGAGCTGTAAGCTAGCCAAGCTGCGTAAATTGCAGTTTCCAGCAACGTTTATGATGACGAGAATGACTGTGAGTGACTGAAAACTGCTCACATCCCATCAGAGCAATGAACACCATAACCAGTAACAATCACCAAAGTTGCATTTTCTAAGAGGAAGATGAGGGCGCGGCCGAGATATGACAGTAAATGATGCAATGATGTAAAAATCGAGGAAGATGAGGCTGAGGCATTGTACAAAATGATAAAGTTAAGAATGTTCATCTATCTATCTCACTGTCTAACTAGATTACCATAAAGATTTGTCCAGCAATGCACTTATTATGCTTCCTAGACTTGCTTCTGTTAATGTCCTCTTGGATCGTCATCGTATAAGGGGCAACTTATGCTCCTTTCTCATCTTACATGAGCTTATCAGCTTCAATTCCGAATGCTATTGAAGACGTGTTAGAAAAGTTAGCTGATGAGGGAATTATGCAGCATTTTCTGCATGGATTATATATTTTTTAACAATTTGTTTCTGGATACGAAAACTTCCGTAAAAATCTGTTCAGTTGGCTTACTTTTTGTTGTAGTTTGTTTCATACGTATTCTTAAATTGATCGTCCATATGTGATGCTTTATTTCAATCCTACTAAAATTATGATTATGTCGTATTCTATGTCCCTATTATATTATTATCATATTATATATTGACTTGAATTCGTTGTTGGGTCAGAAGAGTAAAAAAAACAATGGTCCACTACACCAGGACTAATTCAGTTGCACCAAAAAATCACAGCAGAGACCACCATCGAGTGAGCGCTACAAGTTGTCAATACGTAATCTTGTAAAAGTGATCGGCCACCCTGAAAGAAAGCTGGAAAAGGGTTAGGACAATGATTGCAAGCTTGCTGTCGCCTAATTAGTTAATGGTCCACTGTGAACATTTTTGTTCGATTTCGATATCACTCCAGTTCCCACACATTCACGATTCTCCAAAAGTATTCACTCGTCATACATATTCATAATCCATATTGTAATGTATACAGAAATTTAGTAAAGTCAGTGCCGAATAAAAGTAAAACAATGAGGGTAGAACTATTCAGCTGGGATTATTCCTTCCCTGAACTTTGTTTGTTTTGAATTTTATAAGGATTGCCGGCAGACTGTTTGCGTAATGACCATCCAATGCTAGGGTGGGTGGCATGTGAACCTTTTCGCTAAGTAATTATTATGATTATTATGGAATTAAATTAGGCTCGGAAATGTGAAATGTTGAATATTAAAAAACAATCGTGATTGCTTGAGCAATTGTGCAATGTTTGTTTAAAATGACTGCAATACCCCAATTTCTGGTGATGATACCTGAGCAGTAAATTTGATCACCTTAAACATTTATCGGAAATGTTGGCGAGAGAGAAGGAGTAAAATGTATGATAAAGGTGGCTACATGCCCGTAACCTATGACCTTGTCGGTCCCTTTGAATCTCTTGCTTTTCGTGGCCACTGCGTTTACTTAATAAAACACATTAGAAGAAGGAGCCACTCAGAATTTTAAGACTCGCTCTCCAAGAAGGCGCTTACGTACTCCACTCCAGATTAGTATTTCACCATAGTAGAGTAAGTATAGATACATATGTAGTATTGTTTTTATAAGGATTTCAGTTCATCTGCATTTAGACTATAAGGCTTTGCTGAACTACTTGTAGCCAAGGGAATGAGAAGGACACCATCTTGAAAGAGGAAAAATTGTTTAAATTCTAAAGACCCTGCACAATTTAGTTGAATAATTTGATAATTATTAATTTTGGAGTGTATATAATTTCTGCTTATGCTGATTCTCTTCATTCATATGTAAATTTACCATGCAAATGGAAATTGTATACCAGGTGATTTAATTCGGTGTCTACATTTTGAGATAGAACATGGAGATAACCGCTCAGCACTGAGACAAAGAGCATAATATGTGTATGTGTGCAAAGTAAATATTAAAACAGTCAAAATGAACCACTGCCACAAATTCATATGAAATGATTCATATTTGTAAATCTTGTATGAGTAATTCCTTTCAAGTTGCATAGGTACTTCCTATGTTTGGGCAATGCTTTCCTTTTTCATTTTCCACCGTAGCCAGTAACTTATGAATGATAATGAGGAGACGAATGACTAATTAAAGAAACCTTTGTTTTATATCCCCCAATGATTTTAATCGTAGGAGTTCCATAATTGTTCTCAATGGAGAGGAGACTCGACTGCAATTATTTTGATGATGTTGACGATGATGAAGCAAATGAATGGGTATTCATACATTCATATCATTTGAACGGAGCGAGCAGACAAGACAATGATTTGAAGAGGGTGTATGAAGTGAAGCAAACATTGTGAATGAGGTAGCACAAGCTTATTTTTTTTTCTTTTTGCTGATTAATTCGAATGAGGGATAAGCAGTAAAAAGGACTCATTATGCATTATACATGCGTTTCAGTACTTGAGCAGTGCAATTGGGAAAAGTAGTTTCGTAATTAATCTTTTAAAAAACTAAGAAAGAAAATGTACTAAACACTGGAGTGTCGAGATGGATGCACATTACAAAATTTTATTTAAGAAAATGCCAGAAAAAGACAGAAAAATTGACTTTTAGCCACACTGATCAAACTTTAGTAAGTAGCTGCAGAGTCGCGGCGGTAACATAGCTACACAACCTTTAAACATTTCCTCGCCAAGGGAATCCAAACTGAATGACACTCGCTACAACATCCCATTTAGAATTCCGCTGTTGCCAGCAGTCAAAACATGTGTACAGTTTGAAGCACCTGATTCCTTCACGTATCCCAGGTACCTTTATAACATTTGGCTATGTGTGATCTTCTGCTGAAATGAGTTTGCTCATTTGCTGAGATTCTAGTGGTTGTGGTGATGTTGGAGCTGTGCCAGCCAGGGAAGAGCATAAAGTAGACATCCTATTCATGTCCCATCTATGGTATTAATTTACACGATTGAGACGCCTCATTTATCCTTATTTGGACGGATTGAATTATCTCTTCCTTAGGGAAGTCTTGCTCATTTGAAGAAAATTCTGTGTTATCTCTGAAATGACATCGTATTTGATAATATCAGAGTCTGAAGATGCTCCCCTACTCGTCGTCAGTACAAAAGAACTTACATCCCTACTTTATACATATGCAAAGTTTGTAATCCTATCTGACTCATTCAAACCATCGCATTCAACGCGAGAATACCTATCACGAAATTTCGATTCGAAGGGCTCGTTGTCATTATACTAAATTTGAAGGGAATTAAGGAGTCGATGAGACCGTAATAAAAGTTGGTGGCTGCAAGTTGGCAGCACACTTTAAAGCCCCAGACAAAATTTTCTTTTTTTAATTTTCAGTGTACCTATCTCTTTTGAATCAACAAAGGCCTGCTTGGATTTGCCACTTAAGGTAATTTTTATCAAAATACGAAATCAGCATCAAGATAGTGTAGGCTAATATGAAACTGATCAAAGCCACATTAATCAATTTATGGCTAGTCATTCGCTCTCTCATTCCATTCAACACACCATAAAGCCGTTCTCTCGTGATGGTTGTGAGAACAGCGCCAGAGATGTTGCAACCGATGCATATTAAAGTGCTGTCAGAATGGAAGAAAAGCGGTAGCGTGTGGGCGGTGAGAGGTTGACTTAACATGACATGACTTTTCCTTAATATTTTTTTTCAACCCTTTATCTCGCTCAGTCAGTCATTCAATTCAGATCTAATTTTTTTATGGGATCAAAATGGGTTCTTGAATGGAATATAGTAATTTCATGTCCCACTACAGCCATCATCAGCATCATCTTTACGGTCGTCACATTGAGAGCGTTTATTTTAAAGCATCCTTCAGCAGGAGGAAAAAAAAGATGAGTTCACTCTTCACTCTCCGTCGTCGCAAAAGCTAACTGATAAGAAACAAAAAGTCGCCAGTCGCCATGGGCTTCAACGGCCATGCAAATTGGCAAGTCATTATCGTAATCGATAAATCATCTTTATAAAGGCTTGTCGTAAAGACACACAGTCTTGCGGATAATGCTAATGTAATCCTTGTGCACAAAACATGTTTATCCTAGCGCGTATCATTAAATGTGCTCATTTCTCAAAGATAAATTTGGACTCTCGTTTAGCATCGTATAAAAAACGCTGATGATAATTACTATACCTAATTCGTAACTTGGCGAAAATTTCTGGTAATTACATGAAATTAATGCAATATCGCTTGGATCCAAATTCACGCAAAATCATTATCATGTGCTTGGCCTGATGATATATCTGTGCGCGTAGCAAAGTCGCTAAGAGCAATAAGGTCGATTTAAAAAAAAATTAAGCTGATTTGCTCATGCATAAGTATAACTACTATAAAATATATTTAATATCCTGCCCCATCATCATCAAATCCTTCAATAGAGTTTCATCCAACCTCATACCTAAGCTGTTTGCAAGCTCCTGAAAGAGAAATGATCAGAAAAATCCCTTCAACAAATAAATTTCCAGATTCCAAATTTGGAGAAACTTTTATGCTAAAATGTCCATGAATTATAGTTTGACACAGGCCCAAACAATGCTTACGAGCAGAATGGAAACAGGATTGGATGTACCTTTTCCCTAAAAAAATTTACTGACTGGTCAAAAAAATGGATAAGGTCTGATAGAAAACTCGTAAAATAAAAATCATTGAGGGACTCATCTACGATGTTAGTCTGAACACCTTTTTGCTCATCCTCATCATTAATACTCTGTCGTAATGTGTCTACTATTACATAAAAACGCTTACATATTTTTACAAACTTATGTCCAACTTTTAAAACTAGCCATGCAGCATCCAATCTGGAGTTATCATTCAGACATTCATACACTAAATATGTTACAATATCCCAGTAAATATTACTACGTGTAACTGTCATCTCCCCAACAATATAAATCTTACCAGGGGATCCCCTCTCGAAATACGATATTATTACGAGGTAATTTTTTCTATTAAAAAAATATCACAATAAGAAGACCTGCCTTTTATTACATTTCCCAAAATTGTGGATGAACTCAAACATCATCCCATCCTTCTCAACTCTCAGATGATTCAGAAAGAAAGAGGAACGCAAATGAAACCATTTTTCATTACTTTTACCACCATCACCATCATCATCATCTCTCCTTTGCAATTTGCCCTGGATTACTTAGTCACTAATAATGTGTGAAAAAGTAATAGATACACAAGGCAATCGAGATGGGCAATAACAGCATTGCATTGGGTGACCAGACCAGAAACCACACAATGGAAACCATCATTGTATAATGCGAGTGCTATTTCATTCAAAAAAAATCCTGTTGCCCTTCTAAGGAGCGCATTTTTATCTTTTGTTCATTTACCAGATAGTTATAACCATGTCTAGTCAATTGACAGCCCGTTGCATTTTTCCCCCACTACTTGTTCACTGTTTTCTTGTTCAATGTTGCTGGAGTTGGACTTGAGCTGTTGAGCTTTCAGTATGATTGTCTGACTAGGTAAGTCTCTTCAGCAAACCTTTCCATCTAATGTAACTCTCAACCAACCATTTTATCTTTTTTTTTATGTTTTCCAATTTTTTTTTTCGCTATCGTTCCCAAGTCTGATTTGGATGTCAGTTTTATGCATTGATAAAAAGCGAACATTTAATGAAACGTGCTTATGCGTGGGTGGTAGTTGCATATTACAAGGCATGAAGCATAGAAAATTGTGTATGAACCTAGCCAGATGAAAAAAACGAAGTAAACATTGTACAGACATTTATTTACCTGCACGAAAAATGATTGCTTGTCAGAGAGTAAATTTCGATTTCTTCTTTCTCGAGAAACTATCATCGCTCTATTGAAGACTTGCGCTAAATTATGTAACAACAAACTAGCACTGACGCTAAGGCCCCTGAGGGGCGTAAATGGCCAACTTTTAATTTTATATTTAGAGACGTTGACTATCTTACAACCTTATTACAATTGCGGATTACTAGAAACAACTACAATAATACTGAAAGTACTTAGCATATGCTAATATCTGCATACCAACTGAAGGGTTTGTTCTCAACTGAAAGAAAGAATGTACCTATGTCTGTGAAGGAGTAATCTGAATTCAATTGCAACTTTATAACTATGGATAGCCAAAGCCACTCAACTTGAGCGAAATCAACTTTCAGCGTAAAAAATTTACACATTCGTGTGTTCTGACAAAGTATATAAAACGCTCATAAAATATGGTCATTTATCTAAACTTTCTGGCATTTTAAAAAGCCCTTTATTATGTTAGTACCTACGTTAATGTATCCAACTTTCGTTCCATGTCAGACTCTCCTTGCATCTGAAAACAATTGGAGAAACTGTGTGGATATGGTGCACATTTATTTATACCTTTAAAGACGCAAATTGTATTTTTAGTAAAATGACGTCACAGAGTGTGTCTGCATATCCCAATCAACGTATTGTTATAATGGATTTAGCAACTCCTTCCTGAACATGACAAATTATCTCAAGTGACAAAAGATAAATATTTGTTAATCCATTATAAATCCAATACCAAAAGAGTACCTCCAGCTGCTTTACAGATACTGCTGAGATTTACATTGTACATTGGATTGGAATGGTAGTCTTTATGATTTTTGCATATATTTAGAAAAGTGAGTTATGAGATTTATGCAATTGTGTTTAAAACGTTTACGAACTTAAAAATGTAAACGAGTCTACAACACAACTGCATTTTAATCCACTCCTTGTTTTTACTTTTCACATTTAATATTGCACAATCTACCTATATCAAATGTGAGAGACGTTGGATCTCTGATTTTCATAGCAATTATGATGAGAGTTGTTTTACCTTATTTTTTCCATGTTCAACATGAAAGTTGGTGATGGAAAAGGGTACCTGGATGTGATATTCTGTCCTACCTAACACGCATATATTACATAATTTGACTTTGTTTCTTTTTAAGAAAAAAAAATATGTTTTTATCATCGTATACGGTTCAGTCAGCCAGTCGGGGATTTTCGTCTTGGTTTTGCTGCTTCAATTTCTAGATTTCATTTCATGGTGAGAACGCGCAACAAAGGTCTCAAGAAGCCAGTTGAGAAGAAACATGTTCCCAAAGTTGCTAAGTGGGAACCATCCGAGCTGAATTATGAACACATAATCGTAACAGTTAATGGTATTTGATGTCATTTTTAATATTCTTGTCTACTTAATGCCATACTCATGGTTGACACAAGAAGCGTGTGCTCCCTCTGGCTCCTTTACACAGAAAATGGCGTTTTCTCCCTTTTCATCTTTTTGAGCAAGTCATAGTCATATATGTTCATTTCATCAGGAGGCTTTTTATTTTTATTAGTATTTTTATGGTTATTATTACAACTCCACTTCGTACACTACATTGTTCATGAGTGTTTCAGAGGAACAAGATACTTGAAGAATCTAGGGGGCACAATTATCCACGTCAAAAATTATTGTAAAGCTGGTGCATTACCGTGTACCATCATCATAACAATATGTGTACATAATATGATGATGAGCTAGTAATCACCACAACTATCATCAACTCAGCGTCATCATCATCATCATCAGAAGTAAAGTAGCCAAGTTTCAAGTTTCCTTAGCAAAGGGAAATTGAGAATAATAGTAGTTTCTAGTTTACTTTACCAAGATTGCGGAGACCTTATGAGTCTTATCCTGTTAAAAATTCAAATTGAGGATTTATTAAATAAGTATATCTTGAGCAGGGAAGAGTAGATGAGGCTCAGTTTTGATAATTTTGACTGACTCCTTTCATCTGACTTCACAGTGTGCACCTTCGACAATTATTATACGATGGAAATAGGCGTTCTCATAGTAATGCGACTATACTTACATTCTGGTTTCATGCATACTGTGAAAGTACTTTGTACGTTGGAGTGTTAATGATGTTGTATCATTATAATTATAATGGGGAAAATTCATCTCAATGACTTTATTACAATTACATTCACAATATGGGATATGAGCTAAAATATAGTAATTATGACTATGCACTATTGCTAAAATCATAAAAAAAATGTTTTCGAAAAGTTTCCATTGCATCGCTAGTTTTAATTACAGACTATAATCAACGAATTATGACAAAAAATGATGGCACTATAAAAGCAAATCTGGTATATTTTAATCTCTACACAAATCCAAATTTGTAACCTCCGTTACAAAATCATCCACTTCTGCACTTTTGGGCAAATCTGAAGGTAGTCAAGCAATTAGTTTTATTTTCTGAAAAGACAAAGTTTGTAACATAATGACAGCAGCTTACGACCACTCCACGAAATGACATGATTCACGAGATATATTTCTCCTACAACTGCTACTACATCTTGCAACCAGGAGGGAACAACAAAGGCACGAAATGCATTTTTTATCACTATTATCAAAATTGTCTGGGATAATGATGATTGAAAAGTTGTACAAACAAATAGAAATATTAGCGTGGACAAGTTTCTTACAGGGTAAACACGAGGAGTCGAAGGGGAACAACACAAAGCAATCCTTATGGGTCCTTGTCTTCTGAGATTGACGAGTGACGTTGCTAATGTCAACTTACAACATTTTATGAACAATAGACAGAGGAACTTCTTACCAGCTCCCAGTTTCTATTATTTATATCTTGTGCGTGTCAATTTAAAACTTCACCTTTGCTCCCCCCTCACTCCTAACAAGGTTGTCAGAGGAAGAAAACAAACGTCGGGTAGGGAAGAAATTTCAAAGGGTTATCATTGCGTGACTCACTTGCTCGCTTAACAATATCATCGCTATCGTCATCACATCATCATACATTTTCTCAGATGCAGATGTCATCTTGATGACAACAAAAATGATGAAAGATGAGTTGAAACAACACACAAGGATCACAGGGCATGATTAGGGTAAAGTTGCATATCATATCACGACAAGATTATTACCAATTGACAACTCCGTTTTCAGTTTGGAACACGTATCTCTCCAAATAGTATCGCATCGCTCTCCTTTTTTAATGAAGTCATGCGTGACCTAAACATTGGTTAAAAGTTGTACCGGGGAAATGATACACGTCATTCCATAGCTTTAGTAGGATCTGGAAATATGGTACAATTTACATTGCATTAGGCAGCCACGATGATTTGTTCGCGGTTTCATTGACCAACTGGACAACTGATATGGATGATATGGATCAGACTGTGAGTCAAAACAACTTTGATTTCGTTTGATGTTTGGAAGTTTGATTTCATTTTAAAAGGTATTTCAGTCACATATCTAAGTATAGAATAATTTCATTATGGAGTATGAAGCTAATAACAAGAGAGACTGCTTAACCCACAAAACTATATTGCTTAAGATATTGTAGTGCATATCAGACATTTACTGAATCGGATTTCATCCGGTTAGCTGGAATCAACTCCAAGATGGAAAAAAGGTACCCGGCACCTTGATCAGATATGGGGTAACTGCATATCAGAACAGAATGACTAGTTCGTGAGTCCTTTGTCGGCATCCAGTATCACTTGACATCAGAGTCCATTCAAACATCAACAACATTTAATATAATAAACAAACGGATCGTAAAAGTACGTCCATGTTTTAGTAATAATGAAAAAATTTCATGGTATGAAAATGGCATTTTAATGTTGACTGCAACGTTATATGGAGGTAAATTGAATTACATGTGCAGTAACTTGGAGTAATAATGACGAAATGACGGAAACTATCCATGTTAGTTGCCTTCAATGAAACTTATAATTCGTTAGTAAGTTTTAATCAGGCGATATGAAAGCCTACGCAGAGATCTCATTCGAGAAACGATCCTTGGCCAAAGTATATTATCACTAAATCAAATCACCACCATCCCCTAATGTTCACATTGTGTCGCTAACAATGTGAATAGAACAATAATATTTTGATATCATCTGACATATGAGGCTTCTGTCATATTTTTACCATCTGTTTAATCAAAGTCAGTACTGACGGACGCATTGAGTCTTGTTTGAGGAAGCCTTTATCAAATTATGTTGCCGTGTCCCCTTAAAACACATTGAACTGATTGGAGACCTCTGATAAGGATACTTTGTGATGTGTATGAAGACATACAAGTAAGCCGTTTTCTTCTTCTTTCTTTTTAGAACTAAATATTAAAAACGTAAAAAAAGATTTAAACCTACGCGGAATAACAAGCAAGGTTCAGACTTTAATACAAATTAACTATTGCAGATATAGAATCAGAGCAGATTAAAAATGTCTCAATGTATCAAGTACCATTTTTTTTTACAAAATCCAAAGGATCTACTCGTACAATACTTGAACTGGAATTTTGATGTCCCGTGATTATTTAAAAATTCTTGACAGTTTTCAGCATGACTTCTCATCAGTGCACTCAAAATCCCATGTATTTACCCAACAATGTAAAGGAAACGAAATAGGAAGGTAGATGTTCGTAGTCGTAAATAAGTTTGACAATCAATAAATTAGTGGTAGACTGCGAGATGTTCGGTAAGAATGAATGAATGGACCACAAGAAAGTCGTTTGCTCACCAACAAATCAGCTAGTGAGAGTGTAAATTCATTCACAATGAGCATAGTTTGGAATGAAATTTGTGCTAGGTAAACTTTGAAACGAACCTTTTCATTCATGGATACGGGGTGGCGGTTTGCATGAATAATATTGGGAAATATGACTTTGAGGTAGTCGGAGGTTTCAGATTATCATTCTGAGTGTGTTCGAGTATTTGCTTTGAAAAGGGATAATTTAACCTAATAGAAATTGCAGTGTTGGTTTAGCTCATTCAATTCGACTGAGAAGATGAAAGATGAACTGCTGCATGGAATTCTGAATTAACGACAGTTATCTGAAGTCTGCTGCAAATTCGGGTCATAAACGATAAAATGAGGGGGGTTATGCTTGGGATGAATTTAATCCAGATTTTTATTGTCTGAATCAGTTTGAGACATGACAAGAATCGTTGACTCTTGATCACAGTAGGGAGCAAACATGTTGTGCCTCATTTTCTTGCTGGTTGACTTATTTCACAATTATACCTGCCTACCTCTAAAATATGTACATACAAGATTTATATTTTCTTGGCGCACTACTAACAGTGCAGTGCTGGGGTACGATGTTACAAGAGTACCATAGTTGCAGAGATAAGCGAGGAAGGGCGTCTGGGGAGAAAGGGATTTAGCGAAAGCGTAATTTCGTTACAATGAAATGAAATACTAATATCTTCAGATGGTTTTATTACTAGATTACTACGAACGTGTACTCATGGTGGGTTTGGGGTTCACCATTGTCATACAACAGATCATAAATAAGTTGATGTGTACGCTTGCACTTGACTATTTACAATCAAAGTTCAACAAAGGAAATAAACTGATTGAGTATTTCTTTTTGTAAAATGGTGACAATAATAGCTGAGCAAATTTAAATCTTGCAATTTCTTCACCGTAAGGTTACGGTGTCACAAGTCAACTATAGTTACAAGATGCAATACTATTCCATATGAAATTCTAAAAAACCCTTAAAAATTTTGTTGGTTCATGCAGTCAAAGGCACAAATCCAAAGTGTTTTACAGAAAACTTCCAACTTTTCTCGCATGAACCATGATTGAAAAAATGTCACAGAAGGATGCGACAGAGTTTAAAGACTTTTTGTTTTACAGTCACGTTTATGTTTCCTCTTAAAAAGAATTGAAAACCCCCCTTTTCAAAACTCATTTGGACCTGTTCGTTCTGCCATATTTTATTGGTTAGAAGCCTAAAGTTTTGCAAAAAAAAATGTTCAGAACTCAGCAATGTATTTTTTGTCAGTTTTGTTTTTAGTAAGTAAGACAGTACAAAAGACAGTTAAAATTAAGTAACATCAACACCCTTCTCAGCCATCCGTTTTAAAATCAAATCTCGCATCTAACATCTAAAGTAGGTTGAGGCATGATGTTTATGGGGAATCACAACAAAGTTTGTATTGAGAAGAGTGGAACATTTCACTCTTCGGTCACCCATCTCATTTTAAAATGTGATCTCCACCCCACTTGCTTCTGTTAACATCAATTGCCATATATTTTTTTCTTTTTGATGCGAGGATATATCCCATTATTCTACATCTTACTTTTTTACTAACCAACTATACACAACTACTTACAAAATGATACAAATGAAATATATATACGTAGCCATTGTGTATAGAATATAGCGACTGAAATTTTAGTTCGGAGTAAATGAGCTCTTGCGGTAACGGTAAGATGGGCTTGGCTTGACAAAAAAAATGGTTTCTCTTCTTTATAACAGGTAGTTGGTTACATTAGAAATATCTACGTTTAGAAAAGGGAAGCGACACTTATTTTTAGCTGAAGAGGAATTCCGATGCAACAGAGGAACATGATGTGATTCTTCAATATCAAACAGTCATGTAATATATTCTGCATTATTAAACTTCCCTATTTGATATCGGACCACTTAAATTAATACGAGGGTTTCCACTTCGTGTGTGGGACCCATATTGAAAGATAACTGAGGATGGATTGTCAGTAGAAAAATTAAATGAGCAGAATAGATAGCCAAGTGTCAGGACAGTTTCGTGGTGTTAGTCATGTCACCAGTCACCATATCATCGTCATAAGGAAAGGATTGTTTTGTACGGACTTTAAAAAAAGTAATCTGTATTCCAAGCACTGCTTTCGAGATGCTGAGAGATGTCTTCGATGAGCTACTGTAATGCTTAAATCATAGTCAGAAAAAGTGTAAATCAGTGCTAGTGTAGGTTCAAGTTTCCCCAACGAAATCTATTACCTTTGATAAAACAGTCATTTTCATTTTTATTAATTCTGCAATGTAAATTTACCGGAAATGTTTTAAAAGTTTAAAAGAGCGGATTAATTACACTCCGTTAGTAATAGATTACATTAATTAGTTAATATTGAATAGCATATCTTTCCCCAGGATTGATATTGATGACTTCATAAAACATTGGAGTTTAATAATTGGATTTAGTGTTTCATTGTCTGATACAGCAAGTCCATTTAATAATGAGAATGCAGATACACGCCTTACTGCACTAAAGTCATTTATATAATTTTCTGCGAACATTCCAGAAGCACTGCATCGAAATGAGCATTGCATTAAAATTCTAAAACAATTCCTGCATGCAGTTTCAATTGTCTTTAGTAGATTCCTGTTGATGGGAACCCACAGACTGCTATAGATCGTTGAGAAGTATGTTCTAAGTAGATACTTCTTAATGTGTTGGTTTGTTAAGTACAAAATGTGCATACTTCCAGTAGGCTTATCTATCATATAAAGTTGGTATTTAAGAAAACGCAAATAAAATGTTGGCTTTAAAGTTGAACAAAATTTTTAAACGTCTCTCTTTGGATTTGAATCATGTTTTGATACCTTTGTGAAGACACATCGGTCGCATGGACTTTCATAAGCTTTATATTTTTTATGGAACATTGATTCCGGAATTAAACATAAAGTTATAGAAAATATAATTAATTATGTAATACTGGATCACAGTTTGTGTATTTAGCCAGGAAGAGATAGTAAACTAAGTATTTACTGACACTTCAGTTGAACTGAACAGAGCCAGAGTTCCAGTTCTGATTTTTAAATATAGCTGAGGTAGAAAGTAGCTTTCCTTTCCCTCTTACAAAACCATTTTATTTTTAAAACCGCTTGGTTTTTAAATCCTAAAAGTTGAAAATGTCTGTTCAAGCAAAGATTTTGTTCATAGCTTTTCCATTTTGTTCCCTTCCTTTCAGTTAACTCTATTTGTAACTATTTTTTACACAATCTTTCTCTTTACTCCCATATTTTTTGCCCATGACTGGCAACTGGAGAGGCCCAACTTTGTTTCCAGCGATAACTCAAAATACACAGTGTACATGCTACAAAGCACACAAAAAGGGAAAGTAAAAATACATGTCATTTAGTTAAAACAGCAATATGAACTTGTCCAACTCAACAGTCTGTACCAAATTGTCTGCTACAAGACTCCATTTGACCAAGAGATATGGATTGTAATATGATGCAGAACCAAATATTTACCTACCTACACATGATTCATGTAATGCCCGTGTAAACCACAGTTTCATGCCATTCTCTCTTTTCATTCTGCTTACAAGCTCTAGTAATGGAGAATTATTTTGCAAATCAAATGACAATGCTATAATAAGATACACGGATTCTACACTACAATGAATATATTTACTTAAATATGTATTTGCATTAAATACACTACAATGTTAAGCAAGGTTCTGTCTTTTCCAACAAATTGTAGATACATTTATCGCAGTTATTAATAATAAATGCGATGTATCAAAACAAAATATTCGAGGAACTTGGGACAGAATATTGCAGTCTAAAAAAAACTTCAAAACATGCAAAAAACGTATGATCCCCACTTGACTTAGGACTTTTATTTTCCATTTTCACCAACGAAAACTGCCCATCCATCTATTCATATTTGATTTGATGATGGACAGTTCGATCACTCCAGTCGCATGGACAACGTAACTTTATGATTCCATTCGCTGATTGCACCCATGTCACAAGCTTGTTCGCACAGAACCTATTTTTAAACTCAGGCTTACCTATGCATCTCCGTGGAAGGCAATTCGTCATAATGATGATAAATATAACTAAAATGAAGAGGCCCAAGCGCCCTTTTATTTATAAAATACGGCTACACCACATACAAAAAACATTACCACCATGCCACATTAGATATGATATGGCTTCAAAAATACATTATTGCTACATTTTTTTAGCGTAGACACCAAAAGGACGTTAGATGTGGCAGTGGCACTACGAAATAAAACTCTTTTCAAGTCAGACACAATAAGTGAGAGATGCAAAGGTGTGGAGTGTGGGCACCTGTTGTACTCTTTGATTGGTTTCCCCTACAGACGGACCTTCTACATGATGAGAATAAATACGAATATAAGAGCCCAGTAATAGTTTTTTTTGGTAACATCATCACATCGCTCTTATCCCCTATCTCTGTGCCTTTCAAGCTACGCTTGAGAGAGAGCTCTCAGTGCTGTTTTGCTGGTGAGCAGAAAAAGTACAAAGGTTGTAAAAGGAGAAAACCTCTAGGAAATCCTAACCCCATGTCATTATCAGTGTAATTTGTATGGGAAGAGAACAAAGTGCGTCTTGCTTTAGCGTGCCTCCATTTCTTCGTTACCTTGGCTTGTGATCCTGGAAACTATCCCTGAAAACGTACTTTTTCTTTAGTGGGTCGATTTTAACGTAAATTATTTTCCTTGCTCATTAAAAAATCAAAAAGTAATCGGATAAAGTTGTTCCATAGTATACTAGTTTCATATGACTTAAATAATTGAAAGCGCGAAATAATTCATATGAAAATTCTGTGGTTTAAGACAATTGTTTTGTAGTAAAAACGGTGAAAGTTTAGATCTAAAATAATCTTACTTTAAGTACAATGTGTGTTAATCAAGTAAATGGTTAAGAGTTAGTAATTTGGGGTTGGGGCAGAGTCGTTGTATCAGAAAAATATTTACTTATGTTGCGTATTGTTTTTTGGAATCGAATATTTTCATTCTTCTGCAACTTCCAAGTCGCATTTCCAGTTGATCGCAGTCATCCCAAATTATTTATAAACTTATGTCGCTCAGACTAACTTCAATTTCTGTTCCTAAATCAATTGTTCTACCTGCGCAAATGGTGATGCCCTTAAGGACTGCTCAGTATTCAACCTGCTTGCAAGTTACCATGACTGAGTATCCCGAGACAAATGTAAGAATCTCAACAAACTTCATTCACAAACCATATTTAAATTCGTTTTTCGTAGTTTTCAAAGAAAACCTTAGCTTGTTTGAAATCTTTCTACTTCAGTTTGAGATTATCAAAATTGGTGAACAATATTTGTAATACGTTTTTAGGAGAATAAGTAAATATGTAGCGATTGTATACAAATGAAGTCATTTTTGTTGTGTGGAAAACGCTTAGTTCTCATCTTTACGGCAATTATTGCGACCTATAAAAGTGTTTGAAAATAGGCAGCTTCTCTGACAGGAAAATATAGTTGGCTTTAATTTCAACAAACTTTAACATTGTGGTTAAATCCGTGTATCCGGCTACTTATTCCCAGTTATGTCTCTTAAAAAAATGTCAATAGTAGCTTTCCTATTATTCCTTCCTTACTTCATTCATTCATCCTCTGTTATTTCCAATACCTACCTCTGTAACATTTTTTACTAATGTCATGCTTGATAAACAAATAATTCGAAAATCAGCATTCATTGCAAGGATGCCAATTAAACGTGTCCAAGAAAGCTAAATAAGCCATTGAAAACATGGACTTCTCACGCGGCGCTAATTTCCTGTCCATTTTTAGAGAATAGTAAAAATGCTTAAAATTGTACACTGAACGTCATCACAATAATTATATATACTCATGCTAAATGGCTGACATTGTACAGGCAATTTGTCTAAGTTAGGTTTATGCAAAAATCTCACGTACAATATCATGCCACCTTCAGTTAAAATGGAGTTTTACATTTTAGGACATTATTTTTCAGCAAAGAAGGGATTAAATTTTTTGAGCAAAGACTTTAATGTGTACGCTTAACCCATTTACTTAATTTTTTATGTCATTAGGTGATGAAAAGGCATTATGTTATTATTACAACATTAAAACTAACTCAGGATTATATCTCTAATGATCTGATAGGAAGGCAAAGTTTGTTTTGATATCGTTTCCGCACAAAGGAGCTTACAAGAGGATATTTTTTATGTACAGATAGCTGGAGGAAACCTCCCTAAATGTCAACAACTTCATAAAATGCATAATCTACGTAAATGCTCAGGCATATTAAAAATATGAAATATGAATTTCTCCACTTTGACGCATAATGTACGTGTTTGCACGTACCAAATTCTTGTATTTGAAGAGTCGGCAGACTTGGCTCTTCCTGCATTCGAGTCCTTCATAGTGCTTAGGGTTTGGACAGGAAAATGGGTGATATAAAATATTAACGATTCCTTTCCTCCAAAACAGTTAATATCCCGTAATACTTACCAAAGATGTAAAAAAAATGCTTCGGGATGAATTTTCCTTCCCATAAAAGGCAGTCGCAGTCAGTCAATGCTCATATTTATCTATCGTAAAATTTGAAGATTTTCAACTGAAATATTAAAATCTCATCGGCAATTGCAAAAAAACATCCTTCATCTTCCCTATTCTTGTTTGTCTATCCCACAGATGTGGCAGGAAATAGAAAGCGTCCTCCTTAACGAAGGAGGTCATACAGTCAACAATTCCAACCGATATACGCACCCACCCCCCTCATCCCACCATTTGCAACCCTGTCCGACTTCAGGAGTTTCAAGTGATCCAGTGCCACCATCTTTAGCTGTGAGCACCAATGGTGAGAACACGACCACCGATTCCATCACACATGCTTCCCAGACTCATTCCCAACATCAGCAACCAGTGAGGGATTCCTCAGTCTACCACACCATTTCCAATAGAGGATCCGCCAATCTCTACAATACTACTCCGCAGCAGCATGAGCATCATCATGAAAACCAGAACTCCCCATCCTCCAGCATCAACTCTACGCTCGCGACCGAAGTTACAACCGGGCATCAAATTTCGCCCACACCCTCCTCCTCCTCCTCATCTTCCTATACAAATCTCAGCTACAGCTATCCCGTTTCTGAAACCAGACATGGAATAACAACGCTCAGCAGCAACTCTGCGAACATCTCCAAAAAACATGAATCTCCGGCAGGCAATAATAAAAGCACGACGAGCAAAACAACTGCGCAGGGAACAGGACAAGGCAGCACAGTCACCAACAATAATAATCCTGACTTGCTAAAAAGTGTGACCAGTGAAAACTCGTTAAATGGTATACGTTCCCTCAACCAAGCAAACAATAATAATAATAACAGTGGAAATGTGAAAGAACTCTCCCGAACAATAAAAGTGGAGGTTGACTCTTCCCCAGAGTACAATAATTTGTACAATCGAAACGTTGACTGTAGTGCTCCCCAACGTGAGAATAACCGCAGTAGTTCTCCAACTGAGAAGGGAAAATGTTCATCGAATAAATCAACGAACAATTTGTTTACTCGTAATGAGCAGATCACGCCGTACAGGGACATGTATTTACCTTCCGGAGATCACTTCACCCCAATAGGTTATGAGCGTCTTGGGAGTCTAAAGCAGATGATATTTGACACAAAGTCTGCCAATTGTGGGAGCAACAGTGTTCTCGGTAGTGCCGTTTGTAGCAGCAACAGCTTCTCGATACCTCCAATGGAGTCGCAGATTTATTCTGCAAACACAGGTCGGGAAAGCTCAGGGGTTCTTGGGGGCTTGCGAGAGTTTAGTAGCAATAATAGTTGCAATATTCATCATGGGAATCATTTTCAAGGGGGATCCCAATACGGAAGCTCACATGTTCCTTCGATGCCCCATCACCATCATCTAATGCATCCTCCTATACCTCCACAATGCGATTCTCAGTACTCCCCATCCACAAGTCCACAAACGGGTATCGAGAATATCGGGAACTCATCTTGTAGTAATCCACTGGGAAGTTCGCCAAACCATTTCCCTGGTCATTATGGCCAATCTCAGTGTCCAACTATTCCTTCAAATGCATCAGGACCTGGTGGAATTTCTTATGCTGCAGCACCTGTTAGCTGTTTGGATTACTCGAGCAATCTCAATATCAACGTAAATCTAAATTTTCAAGGAGTGCACAGCAATTTGTCTCGATTGCATCATTATCATCAGCAACATCATCCCTCCCACCAAAGACTAAGTAGTGCTCCTAGAATTTCCACACATAGCACTTCTCCGAGCCCAAGTCCCGGACATCATCATTACAGTTTTAAGGTTATGACGCCGCCCCTATCCCCCCACGTTCTAAATGGGCATGGAGCTGGTGGAAATAGTAGTTTCATTAACTCACCTCCAACATCCAGCAGAATTCCTCCACCTCACGGTAACCTTTCATTTTCCCATGCAAATTACCACGGAAGCTCATCCTCAGCCTCGAGTTCCAGTCCATTGCATTACAATCATGGCAACCACTCAACACATCAGTCCCTCTCGTCAACGGCAACGACAGGAGTTGCCACATCGGTGAATCAACAATCAGCTCATAATCCAGCGTTTAGTCATCTCCACATGAATTCCCCCTTATTTCAAATTCATCACCATTCTCAAACCACCTTCCATCCTGGTGAACATCACCACCACCACTCCATACATGAAAGTCTACAACATGTCTCAGGAAGCCCCGCATCAGCAACAAACCTACTCTCCTCGGCAGCAGTGTCTGGTGTGGTAACGTCAAGTGCTCCTGTTGCTGGTGGTGCTTCTACCCTCGTTACAAAACCAAAAAGGGGTCGTAGACGATGGGGTAGAAAGAAAGTTACAACGCATTCATGCAGCTATGCTGGATGTACGAAAACATATACGAAATCATCCCATCTCAAAGCTCATCTCCGGACGCATACCGGGGAGAAACCTTACCAGTGCACTTGGAAAGGATGTGGTTGGAAATTTGCAAGGAGTGATGAACTAACTAGACATTACCGGAAACATACAGGTGATCGTCCCTTCCAGTGCAGACTGTGTGAAAGGGCCTTCTCCAGATCCGATCATTTGGCTTTACATATGAAGAGGCATATTGCGGTGTAGGTCGGGATTCGGATAAGAAATAACCAATTCAATAAGTATTTTAGAGGGGTACATAACGTCATAAAACAAGTATAAGCCAGTTGGTCTAGTTCGTTATCAATGTTAATGTTAAACTTTATTAGAAACCTTTTATCGTAAGAACGTTGCTGTAAATAATGGGTAGTTTATCAAATGTTCAATTGACAAATCATATCAACTTACTTCGTAAGCTGTGAAAAGCATTTAAAAAAGTGTTTGAAAGTATACATGTGACTTTTCGTAAAAAAAATCTTTTCAGTGGAATCTGAGGTTTTTTCATCGAATATTTGCAACTACTCTGTACTCATAAATAAATAGGATGCTAGATTAGGATAATATTAAAGTAGAGCCCGGCAAGTGATGATCTCAGAATGCTCGTTACCCATTATAGCAAGAATTAATTTTAATTTCCAATTTATGCTCCTTTACTTGGCGAATTTGTTTTTGGCTAGAAAGCTATATGTGAAAATACAATTTCAATTCAATGCTATATATTTCCAACCTGAAATGGTAATCCATTCCATAAAAGTTCCATTATAAATAATTTGTTTGTTTTGTACCAGAAAACGTTTCATACATGTAATGATGCGTACTATTTAGCAATTTTAAAATAAACAAGTACATAATATATTATACCCAAAATTTATTATTAGTCTGAAGGGAAGTTCTTTCCCACTCGTCTCAAGAGCGATGGAATGTCTTTGAAACGAAACTGGGCCCATCAAAAACTCCACATTAGTAATAATAGCTTCTGTAATGTTCGGCTCGAACATTAATTTCTCATTCATCCATTCATTGGCAGTTAATTTTCTTATGTATGTATGAGTTGTTTACCACCTCTTGATGGCAATAATGGGAATGACAAAATGATTGGGGTTGCATGCTCTCGCCTCCCAATATGAATGCTGCGCTCCTGTTTGACAACAAATAAAAAGGAGATAATATCGCGTGCTCACCCGATTGAATATCTGCTTCGATAGAAATGGAGTCATCAACAGCTAACTACCCCAAGCAGAACAAAAGTGCAAACAGAGTCACCCACCAACACCGCTCTACTGCCAAGTAAGTGAGGAGATTGAACGAAAAAAAAGTTAAATTTCTTTTCAGACACTCTTGTTACCAGATAGAAAAGAGGGACCACATGGAGGGAATTAATGATTTCGATTTCAAAGATACTTCAACTATAATATTGTCATTATGTTGGTGGTGGCTAGTGGGCTATGATATATAGATAAACTAGGTGATTATTATCAGCAGAAGAGCTACTAACAAGGCAAGAGGATTGCAACAGCACATTAGAACATTTTGGATTATCCATTTTTGAGTAGATTAGGTAAACACAATTATCAGATTGATTGGATCATTGATTATTTACGAGTTCGGTAAACAAATGGAAACCGCAGGTCGTTAGCGAATCACAATGCATTAGCGTACTTTGTATAGATTGCATGGAAACGTGGGGGTTGATATTTCCATTTGATGTCTTGCTAATATAGACTGTGTCAAGGAACTTTATGCTGAAGTTTTTTTGTTATCGACACGTTACAGCTTTGTCAGTTAATCTTATAATTTCGTTTGATGGGAGTATTAATGATGGTATAATGATGGAAATAAGCATTCAATTCAATTACTAATGAAGTTGTTTTTGGGATACACATCACCAGTCACCCGAGAGCTGTGCAATTTTGCCCATGTTTAAATGAAAGCCACTTATTAGTCCCACCTTATCGACATTAACGTTGGAATCTTTAAAAAAAATTTAACCATTTTAGAGTAAATAGTCAATTATTTAATCCTTTTAGTTTCAATTCACTTTCCTCTGTAAACCATTACCTTAATTTTTTTGACGGTCTTCTTAATTTAAACAAATCGTTATTGTTGTCCTTTTATAATTTTTCTGTAGTCATAATTTATAAAATTATAATTGTTTTTTTAAATATCGAGCATATAATATCGATCCCATTATATCAGACATTGCGATCATAATCATTCTGATATTCATATCTGACCAGTCATTTTCATTATTCATCACACACACTTTTTAGGAACATCGGGAAGAATATGATTATGACTTCTCCAATATTCATATACCGTCTGCGTCTGGTCCTGATTGCGATTGCAAGCTCTTTTTATGATTGTGTTGAATGATAACAAAAGAGAAAGGGTTTCTAGCTGACTATAATAGATGTAAACTTTGCTCATTCATGATGGAGCTCTACAAAACATAGAGTAAACTTACAATATTCTCATTTCAGTCTGTCCGTACATTAATGGCGTGCCACAATTAAAGCTATTAGTCTTGTGCTTCATTTGAATAGACTTTATATGGAAGAACTGCATCCCATTCATGCCTATTAACCCTTTATCACTTAACCACTATTTCGCATCCCATATTACATCGCAATTCATGGCAATAATTTTTCATAAGGATTTTTAGAAAAAAGGAATAAGATGAGGGAAAAAGGCTGAAGACGTTTTCCCTATCCTTCTCTTTTCCTCTTGAAAGACAACGCATATTCCTCCGAATTTGTTATGCCCTTTCATTATGAATGATTTTTTTACGACAACGCAGAGGGAATGATCGTTTATATACATATTTTACAAATGATGAGGAGACCTATTACCTCCAATCTACATAAGGTAAAGGTAAGTAAGTATATATGCGAGCTCAACACATTCCATACATATTATAATTATCATTGTTATAAAGTTCGCGTTTTTACAACGCACACCATCCATAGAGCAAGGTTAAAAAAGGAGAGAAAAAGGACCATTAGCTCGTGAGATTTTAGGTTAAATATCAACTTGTGGTGAGCACATAAAGAACTTAAACTCTCAACTTCTCTGTTGGAAAGGGAAGAGCTAACAGCTGGATTGTTGTTTTAAGAGGAGCTCAATATGACGATTTTTATGATTCTGATGCTCCACCGTCCTCATAAGACTCGCGTTGTAAAGTTGGGGCTCAACCATCATTATTATCTCTCTGACCGATATATTTATTATTTTCTCCACCCCGAGAGTCGAAATAAGTGTGTGGAAAGAGTAAAAAAAACTATCTGCAGCTTAAGCTTTGTTTTCGGAACCATGCCATGATATGGTATTACCTATGCCAGTGACCAACGATTCAAGAGCACTCAAATTAGGTTAGAAGTTTTTTACCCATTTAAGAGAAAAAATGAATCTGAACAAAAAGCACAGACAAAAATGAAAATGTCCTTGTTTCACAGAATGTATGAATGCTCATATACAAGTCGTTTCTTGATGGAAAAAAGCGAAAATAATTTTATGGGGCCAAAAGCTACACAAAATATGTCTTGTATCGAATGGAGTCACATTTTGAACGAAACTCAAGTGAATGGGATGTTGCAATCCCTTTAAAAACGCATGCCTAAATAGTCTCCCCATATAAGAGCAGTTTTGAAGTTGGCTTGTTTTCCAAATTCCATCCAGAGGATTTTAGTATTCAAGAGAAGAACTAAATAGGATTCCATTACAGTTTTAAACTTCATTCCAGTCGGGTTAATGAGTATTGAGCAAGTTTACTCTCATTAATTAACACCCACGCGGTGCATAAATCTAACTGAGTTGTGAGACAGAAGAAGAAGGATTCGAGTGTGGCATGGTAGGGAAGGGAATGTGAGGGTCTCCGACAGATCAATTATGTGAGGAGAGTGCATTTAGTCACAGAACAGTCAAATGGTTATGGGCAATTTCGTCGGAAGAAAATGAAAAAAAGTGGCTGAGACCTTTCTTCTTATTTCAATTTTCATTTTTAGTTTTTCCTTTCTACACTGGTTTTTTGAACTGCTGCTCCTGCTGTTTATTCTTTTTTTGATATTCATAATACGTCGAGCTTACGCTCCAAGTGATGATTCATGAACTCATAACTTGTTTCTTGCATATTATTTTGTCGTAATAAATGCTCACAGAGTGAAACGTTACAGTAGGAAAAGCACATATTAATGCGAATAATATGAGAACTTGATACTTAGTTTGATGGGAGCCTATTTAGATTTGGAATCAGCATCATCAACACACAATAGCCAAATGATAAATTTGAAAAAAATGCACCTCCACAATTAGATTGCTTTTTTTTTGTTCAATGAAAAGACCCAGGTATAGTGATCTTACAAACTACTGCCTACAACATTCACATCTGACAAGTATTTGATTGCAAAATATAATTAAAGCCCAGGAGGTAACAATGATGGCGATGAAGCTTTGTTTTTTAAACGGTGCTTTAATAAGAATGTAAAGTCAATTGAATAAATGTAGTTCTAATTTCTTTTAAAAAAACCTTATTTTCGCAAAAAAAATCAATTAAATTCGAGACCGCTGTAGGGATAGTTCATTTGGTAACTGAGAAATTGCATCATGACCAACAAGCATTCGTGCACATTGTGAAAGGTCAAAATCGTTTCAATAATTTTACAGTGAAAGTCCAAGTCAATCTCAAATGAGTGGGTAAACTCAACGGATGGTTAACTTGAGGATGGTTTCTTTTTTATTAAATTAATTTTAAGAGCAATTAACCGACTTAAACAAACATTGTAATAAGTATACTGTACTTCCTAGACAATAATCGACAATAACTAGTTTGCACATCGTTATTTTTTACTATTGCACTACGAATTGTATATATTGATCTGATAATAACAAGTCCTTATAAACACCTTGAAGGTTAAAACCTACAAAAAGTAGCCATACAAGAAAGATGAAAGATACTGTGGAGGAGTTTAAGAAACGACTGTTGTTGGCGGCAAGCTGAGCGAATTAATTTTAATAATGGCATGTTAAATGATTAGAACCCTGAGGAAGTATGCGTATTTCATTCACACGATCCATTTTCATACAAACGTTTACGTTTAATTTTATCCGATAAAACTTGCAAAAATCTTGACCTCTTGAGATTAGAAATGTGCGGATTGTTAGGCAAGGGTATAGAGCTACTGATTGGATATATTTTTCCTTGCGGCTTTGAAAACCTCAGAAAATCGCTCATTCCTAGTTGTACTTTTTGCTTCATTGATGCTCGAGTAAATGTCTCGGGTAAAATTCACTTAATAAAAGTTCATGATTAGTTTAGTTGTGTTTCTGACATGGCAAAGAAACTTGCACTTTCTTAATTAATACTTTATATTAATATTAATCAATCTATATTATATTCATTATTTTTAGGAAACCCTAAAGTTTCAAAAATCCAATGATGACTGCTTAGTAATGTCTTGAAAATCTTGATATTTTATAGAATTTTATAGGTATTTGAGTACTGGCATACAACATACTTATTATGAACACGTAAAAGTATCTACTCAGCACAAGAAATTTGAACGTGTCCATAATAACGCTGCAGTACATACACGCACCTGCCACACGACAGCGTAGTCCCTTGTCTTGTCGTAATTTGTCGGCAAAACAGATTTCATTCTTTTCAGGCTGCACATCACGCCAGCACCGTCATCAGCATTGTTAAATAAGCTAACAATAGAAACAGGAGAAAATATTACATGAATGAAGATTATCGAGTTCAGTGAGCAAAACGAAAGTTATTATAAGAAGAGGCACTGACTCTATTCAAATTTCATTTAAATGAGCTCTTCACCTTTTCCCCCCAAAAAAATTAAGTTTCCTCATGTGGCAATCTAAAGGAAATGAGTAGCTTATAATTGTGTTAAGTACATTTGATACGAACGAGAAATGCATAACCTCAGATATACGTATAATCAACTCGACAAAAAATGAACATCTTCACTCACGACATATTCTGGCGGAAGCTGTTCTTCTTTAGTGACTGAAAAGATGATTGTCAGTCGACTGATCTCCACTTGAAAACAGACAATATCACACTAGATTTTTACTCGTAATACAACATAAGCTTAAAACGAACAGTGCAAGAAAGAAATTCCCGAAAGACAGGAAAAACTTCCCAAAACTCATTTTTTTGCTAATTTATGCTCATTCGTAAACACACTGGAAGGTTCAAATTTTAATTAATGTTATGTAACATGATAAACCTTACAAACGACGGGATGAGAACCTGCTAACCTGACGGGGAAGGGGAAATAGTTTAAGGAGAAAATGACTTGGGGGAAGGAACCCCGGGGGAAACAAGGTAAAAGTCTATGCAGTTTCTCAACAGTTCTGTAAATATCGTTGATACTGACAATCAGACAGTCGGACAAACTCATAAGCTGATTTTTCACATGGAAATAGTAGCATCAAACTAGTACTAATTTATGATTTTTTGGGGGATAAATTGCTTTCATCACGACATCATGATCATCCAACCTTGTGACAACTGGCGCAACTTTACATTATTTAATGTACGTGTTATCCCATACGTACAGGTCTAATGCAGTTCAGAGAACTGTAAAAAGTGGACTGTCTGCAATATATGTCTACGGATCTACTCCTTATATATGCTGTTAATCATTTCATCACTAAAGCCATTCGAAAACTTCTTGAATTTGCTCTCATTTTGGAACCGGGCTGTTGAAGTTACTTTTGACAGAAAGTGAAAAACGTTGCGCAAGGTACGACTAGTAAGATGTTTCACTTTTTAATATCACACGCTTTAATAATTACCATTCATTAAAGATACATGGATTATATAAAGAGCATTTAGAAAAAATTTCAAGACATTAACATTATATCACCAACCGTAGATTTACAGTTTTATTATTTTATTTAAGTTTCAATGAAATTGGTTCCAATGTTTAAATATATTAAAGCTGAAATGAGATTTGTGAAATGTATTAAGGAGAACAATTATTATGCCTGAAATCTCCTTTAAAAATGAAGCGCAGACATGGAGGTGATGGACGTGCGGTAATGAACATCGAATCTAAACTAGCGATGGGTAAATATGAGCACACACAAAATGCACATTTTTTGTGTAAGTATTTATTGTTTTGACAGACAGACTCAATTCCACGTGCCAATCACTTTATCAATCAGATTGAATGAAAATGTTAAATACAAATGAATGGAGTTAGTTTTGTTTTGTATAAGTACGTATACATTGCAGCAGACAGTAAAGATGTGAGGAAAATCACTAATGTCGACTGATATTTAGGCCAACAACATATTCCCATTTATATTCGTTCAAAGTGATGCAAGCAACCTTCCCTATCTTTCCCTAAAATATCGGAAGGTAATTTTTACAATTTGGTTAAAAACTGAACTGGATGATGCAAGGAATATGGCGGCTGACGGTTGTAATTAAGGGGACAGCTGGAAAATGTAACAGACGTGGTCAAGTCGCAAAGCCGTCATGTCCGGTGACCACGCACACCTACATATGTCATTTTATCAACAAGTGTGTTCATGCCTGCTCAAAACATTTGATAAACTAATCTAATTTCAAAGAGGTATAAACAATGAGAATGAATGAGAACAGTAACCTAAAATTCATTACTGCAATGTGCATTCCAACTAGAAAAAATATCCATCAGTCACAGTGGTCTTGTCAAGCCTATTTTTATTTTCTCCTTTTATTCGACTCTGCACATTGCCATCTCAAAGTGACACTTTCAAAATTGAATACTTGATGCAACAAAGAACCGCTTATTTGAAATGTAATATTATGCCAATCACTTGGCTTCTGACATTTAATTTAAGCTTGTTAGCAGCCCGATGGATGATACATGTCTGGCTCATTGTGCCGACGGGACAACCTTTGATTGCATGTACTGGCTAGAACTTTAGAAAAACTGAGACGAGCTTGTCATTTTAGACAAAACTTTGTTAAAAATGATTGCTCGACTGGGGGAGGAGAAAATATACGGGGCAACGTAAGAACGCTGCAAATCAAATGAATTCTAATCCTTCCATGCGGAAGGGGAACTAAAGTTGTTGCAAAAGTTAGTTGGTCGAGTTACTGTTTAATGCTAAACTTTTCAAAAAACTTTAATTCTGGAAAAGAGAAGTTTTAAAGCTAATCGTTGATCGTAAGCATTTTACACGCTTAATATTATGCGTGTGGAAGTTCTTTGACCTGCACTGGGTGTTATACATATTAAAACTGAAGTGTCGATGCAACTGCGTACCTTTTATTACCTTTAATTATGCTAGCTCCTTGTGTAAGAAGTACTTTGACCATGATTCACATTTTCACAAGAGTCTATACAAAAATACACAATTTTTTTGCCCTACACATCACAGTTCTGAACCGTGCGTTTATACAGAACAAATGTAAAACATGAGCAACTTTAGCGACATTATTTTTTGTCTTGGGATTATTAATGCTGGCTTACAAATAAGATAGGAGGCTGAAAATGAGATATGGCAGAAATTATTGAATTGTGTAGCAAACACCAAATCTAAAAGACATTGAGTGAGAGGTCTTGTCTGTGTAAATATATGAAAGGGAAAGTGCTACTTCAAATTAAAATGTTCTTGTTACTTGTTGCATGCTCCACATTACTATTCTAAAACTATGCTATCTTTATAAAATCCTCATGAAAACCAAATTTGAGACATATTCGCTAAAAGGATTAAATGTTCATCAGACTGGTTTTATGAAATAAGCAATACTTAACTTCAAATAAGACTTTGAAAGCTGGCGCACATATCCAGTCATTTTAAAATTGGATGAATTAAACACACAAATTTCGTCAGATTAGAATTTGGTGACGGGCCAGCCTAAGAAAATAGTTTGAGCTTGTTGGTGCAATTAATTTTACATTATCTAGGGCCCAATCTCTTCAAAAATCTACTTTGCGAGGGGCGGACGCTACACGTTTTCTAAATGAAAAAATGCATTCTACAACATTTTTTTCAATTCCTCTTTCTTCCTTTCTTATGTAAATGTTGTCTTCTCTGGAAGCAATATCTTGATGGCACGAGACATAACATTGTATAGCTACTATTGTACGAAAAAAGTACCACGTTGTTGCTTTATACCCATACCACATCTGAAATCAGAAGCGAGGCCTGCACTCCCAACTAAATGAAGGACGCATATTTGAATTTCACGGTTCATTGTTAATATCTACTCCTGGAATTACACAACAACTTCCGAATTACGTGGGATTAAATGGCAGCGTTGAAAGAAGTACCTTGCTTGCAACCCTTTTGTTAGCTATAATCTCAGCAAAGGATTCTTCAATTGAACGAATCCATCCAGTCATTTTCATTACTTCTTAGGTTGAAGCTGAAAGGAGGCCGGGTTTTATGAATGATCTATATTAGCTTTTCAAATGAAACAATGTGGAAAAGGGGGACTGGATTCTTATAATTTAAATATTTACATTACAACGCTCACATCTTACCCTGTTATTTGGCTTGCCTCTGTATACTTTATCGCTATATTTCAATAACTAACTAATATGATGATGGTCGAAGCAAAAGCTACAGTGCAACAGATATGAATCAACCCTTTTTTCCAACAAAGTGGGCGGTTCGTTCAACTATTCTCGGTAATTGCTAATGTTTTGAAATTATGAGAAAAATTAAAGGGCAGCGGTGAAACGGAAGTCTGTAATTAAAATCTGTCTAGTTAACCCCCTAAAACAAATTATACCTTAAATATATAACCGATAGCCTCTTCATCAACCCTTTTGTATCGACCTAAAATAAGTAAAATGCCCATGGGCAATGCTTTGTTCAAAATTTTAATCCATTTTCTAATTAAATTAGACCATTCACATGATCATCCTATCGGCATTCATACATTTATAGGAAAAAAAAACTGATCAGTTATTTGATTCAATCCCATTACCAAAATATTTTAGTCTCTGCATTACATAAATTCTGAAAGCAGCAGTACCCGAAATTTAAATAGCAACAACATTAAATGATCATATAACTCAGCAGGCCTCTTCGTAACTGTAACACTCCACGGTTGAGGCAATCATCATCTTCGTAATTTACCGTCAGATTTACATATCGCAGTGAAAACTTTTATTTCAGTTCCCCTCCATAAATAACCTCCACTGTAGATTTTTCCCGTGCAATGGCTCAGATAAAATCCACACGTTTTTCGGGAAATTCTTAATCCCCAACAGGTATTTTATGTCATGTGTGCATATTAGCTGAGAAAATTTAAGGAATTTGAACTTGTCTTGTCTTACGCAGGTACATATATATTTTGGAACGCATCATATAAATACTTTCAGTGAAAAAAGCACATGGTTCTGAAAACTACAAAAAGGAGAGAGATGATAAAAAAAGGATATTTAGTGGAAAGGTTATGACGAGTAAAAATACAGGAATTCGTCATTTTGTGTGTATATGAGCACTAAATCTTTCGCCCATGTAGGGAGCTTGTCGTAAATACCCAAAGAGTCGGAGGAGTCTGGCAACAGGTGACTGTTTTATTGTGAATTTCTCCCCAGGTCTCATTTGTATAACAAATCGCTGTAGCAGCAAGCAGCTCATCATCATCATCATTGTATCCAAATATACAGTATATTATATAATGATAGACACAAAATAATGATAATAATATATCTAATAATAATACGTATGTCTACGTTGGAGAGGTAGTGTTTTTTTTTTGGTACCGGGAGTGAGTGAGAACATGGAATGGAAAATTATTCTCGTTATTATTGTTCGTTTTGCATACGACTCGAGTCCTATGGCGTGTACGCGCGTGATCCTCGTTCATTATTAATGCCTTAAATCATGTGAACTTTGGAACAAAAAACTTGTAAATTCCCTTGAAATTTTTTAGCTACTATACAATACCTTTCTCCTAACACCATCACTAAAATTGGAGGGTAATGGAGGAAAAAACATGCAGAAATATGGATTGTTTTTGGCATCTGACTTTCATATCAGAATAGAATCTGGAAATGACTGCTTTCCCCACAAATGGAAGGAAGAAAACAAACAAGGGAAATTCAAAGTTTGAGTACATGCATATGAATTTAATTCGCGTAATTTTTTTAATTCGCACTCGTTGTCAGTGTCGGCAAGTTTGAAAATGATATCGATTAGTAGGGGAATCCTTCAATTTAGATGTAGTCTGGGTTTTGGTGCAGTTTCAAATGCAATAGGTTGCTTGTCGAGATGAGCGCTATAAACTTCCCTAACTCATGCTGACTTCTGAATCCGGAATGAGCACCAAAAACACTGACGCTTTACCCTTTCCTTTCTCATTTTGAACAATTTATTTTGTATCCAACGCACACTCATCATCATACCCATCATCCTCATCGTCATCATCATTGTTACACAAACATGACGGAAAAGTACATGACAGGAAATTGCACGAAGAATAAAAATGACTTGTCATGCATGGTAAACTTTAGTCAATGAGCTATGCCAATACTACTGTTGTACATGATGTATGCATAATGTGATGATATAACAAACGTATGAGCTAACAACTCTCGGGGTTGAAATAAAGCCAACAATTTTGATTTTTCAAGGTATAAACTGAGTCCTAAAAAGTACATTTTACATAAATAATAGGTGCTGGTGGATGTCGAAAGGCTTCATAATCTTTTTTTGGTGTCATGCTGGATTAACAACAACTTAGGAGAATCAAAAGTTTTACCCCATATTCTTACTGCCCTTTCCTTATCGAGTTTGTAGTCAAGCCAAGTGTACTATAGGATCCCTATACTGAATGTATACTGACGGTTGCATGTAACATAGATTTTTGCAAATTACTTGACTGTCACATGACACTGCTTTGAAACTCCAAAATATAATAATCCAAGTAAAAAAAGACTTCCTAAACTTAAACAAAGCAATATAAACATTACCGCTCAATCATATCAACCATTTTCCCATAATTGCTCAAATCTCTCGTCGATACTTTTCCACAACTCATTCAGAATAACAACTCTTGGGAGACCTTCATTCAGAAGTAAATTTGGAGCCTCGTCCACATGTAAATATAACCATGCCGCACGTCGCAGAAAAGAAGCCAGTTAAGTAGCAAATTCACAACTAAATGGCCATTTGCAACTGAACTAGACAATTTCTGCAAAAACGCTGATAACGTGATCATGAAAATCGTCTTCTGTACGACTGAATAAATATATCCATATTTACAAAGCAAAATGAGTTTGTCTTGTTTGGACTAAATAGGTTTCGTCATTGTTGTCAGAGACGGGACGCAACATGTAGCCAGTTAGCGAATGGCTTTTCCATTTCTCCAGTTCACATGACCTTTTAATTGATCGGCTTCTACATTGTCATGTTGCCAAAATTGCTTTGTCATTCCCTCATTGTTACCCTTAGCCGTACACTCCATAACATAATACATTTCAGTTCTATCTATAAATATTCATAATATACTAATAAATGGCATGCTAAGGGGGCAGCGATCATTAATGTTTTACATGTTTCAGAATTGGTGTAGCCGTGCTGGCTGGCACTACTGTCCCAAAGGAAAATAAAGATGCTTCCGCTTCTCATTTTCCAAATTGTTTCGCTTTGTCTATCAAGCGAAACACATATCCTATTAATTCACCGTGCATTTCCTCTTCTAAAGTTCATCACAATGCAGGAGATTACTACACACAAATTGAAATGTTCTGATGCATACATAATAACAGAAAAATAGTAGTTAATAGTAAAAATATACGCTGCTTACTACACCATTCCAAAAATGAAACTGGGAAAAAATCCATACAGTTCAACTTGTCTCCTCTCTAGTTCTATTTATGACTCCGTACATGTATATTTATGACAGGAGACAACAACCGGTGGGGAAAGAGAGGGTTATGATATGAACAAGTAGTTTTCACAAAGGGACAAACCACGTTGGGAGATATGAGGTGTGCGCCAGACCAAAACGGTAACATTCAAAAAGCATATTTTAATGATTTCTATTATGATATGACGTAATATTGTTGGAAGTAGTTTGATGCAGTAAACGCGCCACTACTCTCCTTCCCACACTTGTACAGTTTTATAAGGGTTGGTAGCTGTATGATACAAATATCGGGAAAAGTCAACGCATTTGCTTGAAACTTATGATTATTGTCATTTTTAATTGCATTTTTTTGCATGGTGGGAAATTAAAGGAACATTTGATGTTGTTTTAAAGAACTTTCAAGTCAATAGTTCTCAAGTGCAACATCAACATTAGCACTAGACAACAGTAACAATATAATTTAATTATACAATTACGCTTAGGTTAAGCACTTATGAATAATATTAACGAAATAATAATTCCGTCATGAAATTCTTAGATAAATTTTTAAACTACCTTAGCTAAATTGCTGGAGCTATGTCCGTTTACCTGACACAATCGATACCTTAAAACGTTTTCCTATCAACTCATGAAAATGCATCACAAGCTACTACAATAGGATTTTTTTCCGAATTCATCACCAAACTACAAGCACATCATCATCAGGAACAAAGTAAATGACAAGCTCACATGTCCTCTACGGCTGGCCGATAAAATAGTGAGGTACATTGCAGAGCCATCTCGAAATACTCGAGCACACCTGAGCGCAATCAACGACAGGTAAAAAAGCAGGTATCCAACTCCTCAATTCATATCATCATTGTCAAAAGATGGGACGACGTTTATAAAAAACGCTGATCTGGTCTCTGCATCATCGTCTACATTCTCATCCAAAAAAAAACTGGTAACTGTGCAGCTGCCCTGTTATAATCATCACTGATCACGGTGGCAAGTACTTCATCCTCTTCTCCACATATGGCGCCGTTGGTTCCTTAGTGATTACGATAGTTCATCTCATTCCAAATTTCATGTAGCCAGTCGAGTCCAGCCCGAGATCCTTTGCATAGGATTTGGGGCTGCTGCGTCAAAATCGATGAGGATGGACACGATCAATAATTATAGGACGAATCTCCAAGCTACCTTCACCGTTACATTTCATGCTTGCTGTTGAATTATTTAATTGTATGTGCAAACATTTAATTTTCTCAGACTTCCCTTCCCCTCAGTTTTCCAAGAATTGTATGCAAGTCAAAATTTACGCATAATAATCACAGCATTATAATTAATGACTAAACTTTTCTCTGAAAGGTAATGAAAAGCATGCAAATATGTGGATCAAAACCGTCAAATATTTCAGTTTCGTAACGTTTTACCTCGAAGAAACTCGAGCAGACAGTGACGGACAAGCAGACAATAAGGATCAAAAGCTTTTTTATTCATTACAGGCTAAAAAAAATCATAGATTCGTCATCAGAGCCAGTGCTCTTTCATATCTGATGCGAAGTGGAATTCATGCATTAAACGTACTTATACTTACTTAAAGTATATATTTGGATTCACCTAAGGAAAAAAAAATGATGAGATATCATGTGCTCCCTCTCCTCAATTGATCTTATTTCATTTTCTACAAAAAGATTATCCTCTACACGGTTGATTTTTCCTAGTGGACTAGCTTGTTTGCACAGGTAAGTAACTCCAAGCTTGAAAAACATTACGGTGGAGAAGCGAAATGGTCTTTTGTGGAGCTTTCGTATATGGGGTGGGGATGAAGCAACGTGCTTCTCGAGATTCGAGAATGAACAAACTGCATGCCATCTTATATGATCATGATCTATATAGTGTGCGTGTGCTGGTGGTGGTTTTTCTAGTTGTGGTGATATAATGGGGCGAAGCTGGACTCCCTATATCGCTCTCCAAGTAAAGATCTTTTTTGGGGAGATGAGATGAGATGCCTCACTACCAACGTTGGTCCAACTACGTAGTTCAAGAATGCTGAGAGAAAAAAAAAACATATGAAAGGGTTGAAGCAAATGCCCCAACGTGTTAGTCTAGCAGAATACTTCAGTCACGGATGGCGTTACTTAAGCTCTAATACTTTTCGGCCTGTACAAAAAAAATTCTTGTCGTCCATCCCTAGACTAATTTTCTTAACAGCGTTGCTCCATTTCCACCCTGTGTAATACGTAATTTGCTGAATTTTAATTCTTTTTAAAACGTTTCTTTCCCCCTGTTTTATTCATTTCTTGGGACTCCAAAGTGATTTTGGTTGTTCAGTTGACGGGATGAGATTTCTGTAAAAAAGAAGAATTTATCGTGTTACCCCGTGTAAATAAGTAGATGTTTGTGCTGCTGGAAAAGTCGGGTTTAAGGAAGCCGCTCATTGTTTACTCTTGTGCATTGCATTGTTGAAGATAAAAGAATTTTTAAAATCCGGAGGGGTATCTAAGCATCTTGTTGATGTTGTTATTTAGTGTCCTTGTGAGTGAAAGAGATACTTACGTTTGTGGGGGTTTTAAACTAAAGGTTTAAAGATGAAACTATGAAGGGGTTGTAGGAAGGAAAGATCTGAAATTTATATGATGGTGCGGAATAGAACCCTGTTGATTTGGGAGGATTAAATGAGCAAAATTAAGACATTAAACTGCGACGAAATTCAAGCCCGGAAATTTTTAGCGAAATAAATTGAGTTATCAAATAAAGCAAATCTATTGATATGTGAATACACCTATGAGAGGAATACAAGCGTATTTAAATTATTGTATATCGTGGCACAAGCGACAAGCTTCATAGATGTCTAGCGGCACGGCGGTCCTTGTCACGAATCAAAGCCGAATCTTTCAGTCTTCCAACAGCACCATCCTCCCCAAAAAAAAGTCTCCAACGTTGACAGTGATCACTAAGGCTGGAGAGGAACTGTCTCCAGCAAAAATTTGTGAACTGAATAATGAGTGGGAGGCTTCCAAACCGTTGGTGTTACCAACAGTATCCTCACAATCAAAAAATCCCACCCCCTCTCATGAAACCCCCATTTTATCTTCATCGTTTTCAAATATTCCCCATTCTTTTCCGTGTAACGGTGCAAACGGCAGCGTGACAGCGCTTCATACTAATTACTTTGCCCCTGTCCCCAAAAAATTCGCAAACGTGAAAAGACTCAACATCCACGACTCAAAGGGCCAGGAAAACTTGATCAAAATTGAGAACATAAAGGTGGAGGAGGACGTCGACAAATTCTCGATAAACTCTATTGACGACTCGGAGAGTTGGTCTTGGTGGGGTGGGAATTCGATCTTGGCCCCGGCAGAGGCTAATCCCGACACGATCGCCAAGACTAGTGCATGTAGTGGGAGAAACGGCCAGAGAGAAGTTAAATACATTTTCAATAATAACAAGATCTCCAGCAATTTACTCACACAGGAAGGTGATCAGCAGTTAACAAATGATAGTAATACGACCATCCTGACAGAGTCTGGGAGCAACTCGTACAGGGTGTTTGGTGTTAGTGATGTAGGTTGTCGAAGTACGGATGATGGTATCACAGTAAAGTGTGAAATAGAATCGAGAAATTTCAGCATCCACAACGCTTCTTCAACCTGTGCTACCGGTGCTAGTCCTCTTTGCACTCAACATAATCAACCAGCGGATAACCCCGGTCTGGGATCTGACACTGCTTTTTGTTCAAACGGGATTTTCCAATCTTCTGACATGACGACCGAAATCTCCTACTTCCATGATGTAAGCATATAAACTCCTCATTCTTCTCCAATGCAATTATTCAGGGGTTACATTACAACACTTATGTGAAGACAAGGGAACGCCGCGGCGAAATATAATTCAAATGCAAAATTGGTAATGCAATACCACAGTCGTCAGTTGGTTTATCATACAATTAGACAAGTGTGAGCAATAAATCAGTCAGACGACAAGCGATAATTTTACTTTTCATTATGCTAGCTACAATAAATGCTGAAATAAGAGTAGGAACATAAAATGCACCCAGTTCCTTTCTGGGTGACCTTTCGCAGCGCAACAATAATCTTCTATTGTAACGTAACAGAACATGATCTTTTCATTCTTGGGGTTTGTATGTTAATCGGGATAATTGTGGTAGGAAGCAGGAATTTCCAAGATTGAAAAGCAATAAATCATTGCTTTTAACACAACGGCTGCAATTTTTTTCTTCTTTCAAACTTGTAAAAGGGCCAGATTCTCAAACCAGCATAAGCGAGCAACATCATCTTCTTATCATCATAATCATGAATAACTGACATTAGCATGCAGGCATGTGATGATACAAAAATCCTAAATGATAACTTAGGACGATGATCACGGTGGCCAAAGGAGGACTGTTGGTTGGTAGGTAATAAAAATTCAAAACTGGTGGCTGTAGGAGGACTAATTGTTATCTTTGAGGTGTATCTCATTACTATTTAAATTTGGCTCGATTAAAATGGGTGCATCTGCATAATATCCACAAGAAAACTGCAGACAACGATATAGCTGAGAATGCTATAAATGTGCAAATTGTTCCCAGAAATTATCCCAGTTTTTAATTACAAGTTTGCGCATTTAATGTCATGTACCCAATTAAGTTGAACTTAAATGATCAGAGAGCTGGGAGTGAGAAAAGACAGACCTTTCCTGACTTGACTCCAATACGTAAACATGAGTGCCTATGTAGTTTTGCACGTTATTATTTTTAATTTCGGCTAAAATGTAACAAAGCCTCATCAATCAACCCCCAAGTGGATCCCAATGAATTGATCCTGTTCATGTTTATGAATTGGTAGACATAAAACTTATAATTATTGAGCAGAGGTCCCAAATTATCCTAAACGAGATGGCAGACGTGTAGGCTTAGAAACTAGGCATTTGTCTGCAGCAAGAAAACATCATTTCTTAACATGATCCCATCGCATTATATTATAGGTATGATGACTCCTGCAGCAGCCCCATCGCCATATCACCCATTAGTCAATACTGATTCCTTAATGCGAACTGAAAAGTTACAATTTTTTTAATTTTGGGGAGAGAGATAAATAAAGGTGCAGCAAATGGGAACAGCTGCACTTCTCGAGCATTAAAAATGGAGAGCTTTACAATACGCGAGGTTTCCTACCTTGGTGCTACCGCCATAAATGTTATTATTATGGTTTTCTATTATTACTATTATTATTTGTCGCGTATATTTATGACGCTGGGATTTTTTCTCTTAACGGAAGGCACAAGTTGTTCCTGAAGGGATGATGTTGATGGTGACGATGATGATGATGATGATGATGATAATAGCAATACAAGACATCTTCCTTGTCTTGCACCCTAGATTTACATATATGCAAAATATATGATAATAAATGCATTAAAGTTTTTGGAGTATTACCATTAGAATTAGAGCGCATGGACAGGGTTCTCGATTTGCTACCAATGGGATGCTTTCCTTACCACCATATTTTTATTTCAATATTATCAGTGTCAATTTAGTGATCTAGAATAGGAATAATGATGCATTAGGATTTTACCTTCGCTGGCGAACTGATATGACGATTATGACAGTCAAGTGGAGAGCGACATTACGTGCAGGTGTACCTAAGCGCAAAGACAACTGTAATGAGGAGGATGATGGTAGAGAGATGAAAAATGCTTCAGATCGCTCACAAAAGGCCGGCCGTTGTCCATTTGTTATGATCTCTGCACACTGCATACTCAATTACCTGTTTCTCTTCTTAGATGTCCTTGCATGTTGGACAAACAAGTTAGGTTGTATTTTGGTTTTCCTGAAAAATTAGATCCAACCTCTGCAAACAGACTGGCTGAGCATCACTTCTGTTCCTATAAGTTTTATTGCGTTGACCAGTTGAAGAATCTGAATATTCCATTAAGTTTAGTAATTTTAATTGGTAACTGGAGAGAAAAAAAATCTGACCCTTGCCTTGCTTGCAAAAAGTGAAAAAAATACGATACAACGCAGATGCATGCATATTAACTACTTTTGGCACATTTTTGGAAGTTGAAGTCGCATTATCGCATGCACTCGCTAAAATCTTCAGTGCAGCTAATCTCTGCAAAAAATATTTAATCAATAGATAACTTGTAAAGGAGAAGCGGCGTCCATCTATTTGCATAATTTTTGTATTACAATTGGAAGAACTGGAACGTGCCGTGCATGGCTTTGCGTGTAGGGTGCCATTTTAGCACGATATCAGTTGGCATAATTAATAACAGGGTGTAAAAAAAAGCCTAAAAGCTTTCAATGCAGTCTTCTTTATCTCTGTTTGTGTGGGAGCACGAAATGTGTGCAGTTGCCAAAATTAAACTAGTATTTTTTTTCTTTTCCTTCAAAGCAGTTTTTACCTTTTCAGTCAGATTCTAAAGCTTGCATAAAAATTTTCTTTATTACAAGCTAACGCCTGTCTCCCTTAATCAGTTTTTATCTTTCAGGGAAAACTCTTCGCTTGCTGTCCATAGGCACCACCTCAAACAAGGAGACTAGACGCAATGGAATAAGTAATGAGATCGGAAAGTTTCATCGTTTCATGTGTCCTAATGATTTGGGGATAATATTTTTATTTACATTTTCATACCCAAGTGTAGATGAACTCTCAGTGATACAGTGCATCAGACTCACATGACATCACGTTTCCCCCTTATTATTAGTATTTGGCAAGCTAAACCAGATCAATAATTTACCCGTCATTTCGTTTCAGAAGAAAAAAAACACTTTTTTTAGAGAAAGAGAGCTCTGTTATCATCATCAGAAAATAACGAGCTACTAACTAACCGCAAAAATATAAATACATTTATATTCCATATCATGATCATCCAACGTGTAACAAGTCTCTCATTCATCTTTTTTTTTTCAAAAAAAAAGAATATGACTCCACTTTTTACATATCTGCCTAGATGAATTGGGATGGACAATACGCACTCTGCCACTGTCAATATGTTTGATATATAGGGACTTGCGTATTTCTAGCTCTATATGAGAATGAGACTGCTGCGTTACACTGAAAAAAACTAGAGGCAGACCATCAGCAATGATAATAGGTAAAGCTAGTGGAGTGAGGGATAATAAGGGGAAGTTGAAAAATAGTAATAAGATCATTTGACGAGATCTGTAACAGTTCTTAAAGGATGAGGTCGTGTGGTGCGATGAAAAAATCCAATCAATTCGTATTGTTCCTATTGCTGGCAAGTTGAATGTTATCTTGATATTAATATTATATATAGGGATAGTGTATGACTTACATTAAAGTGAGGAGATTTTTTTCTCTCTCTCTCTGCCTTTTCATTATTTTACAAGCATTCCATCTTGGCATATATATCAGCTCACGACTTTTTTCCTTGTGTAAAGGGATGATGTTGATGTTGGCCACACTACTTTATGCTCACGCAGCTATCATGCATACAAATAAAGTAGGAAACTGTTGATGAAGATATTATGATGGGAAGTTGAAAAACTATCGTTTGAGTTAGAGGGATTGCTAGGAAAAGATTTGGTTTGTCATGGTTAGTCTTGAAAATTCGAGTAAAATTTTTAACTCTTTTTTAGCAATGATTGTCCTGTCGAGATGATATGGAAACGTTTTTATCTTTTTGAACATGATTGGGATAAAATAATCTAGGGTTGTGTATGCTTTTCTAACTTTGTATTTGAAAATTGCGAGTGCTTAATGTTGAGATATGAGGGCAGGGCGATGGATGAGGAACTAGATAATTATTTTTTAATTTGTTACATTAAGGCAAATGCCAATAATTGGCGGATTCTATTTTCTGGAATGTAAATAAGGTGTAATTGTTTCGATAAAAATTATCGAGAGGAGTTCCTCCAGCCCAGTACGATGCATGTTCATCTCTCTTTTTATCTGTTTTAGCAGAGAGCAGAGTGCCAGAGCTAGGCTTGGCATTCCTTTCAAGAAAAACGCTTAAAGGATGATAAAGCAAATTCAGGTTTTATAATGGCTATGAAATGGACAATTATAAGATTCAAACAGCCATCCACCTTTTGAGAGTTTATGTTTAACCTTCATTTTGAAACAGGAGTGGTGCTCGCGAAACTACATGCCTCAATAATCAAATGCAAAATAAATGTTGGCTCAGCATAAATTAATGAAAGTCGAGTAGTGCAGTGGAGTAGGATATTTTTTCCCCTTTTTGCTGGCATGCCTCTGAGGTGTTATCAAAACTGAATAATGCAAATGCACCATGTCATCATTATAATTTTTGTGCTTTATTTTGCATCACTCATTAGAGCAGCTCATTGTAGCCTTAGCGCCACCGATCTGAATCTGTACCTCCTTACCTTAATATTATCATCCCAGTCTAAACGCGTAAATTTGAGGAAGAGGCCCGAGCTCCATAATCTGTGATTTTTTTTTCTATAAAAAAAACCAACGATTACAATTTTACAATATTGTTCAAAACATATATTTAGCATCAAATCAGGAGCGGTAGATACTATGGCTGGTTATTGGTGTGGCGACGATATTAAAAGGGATCATTAGGGAGCCCTGTCATTAGCATAATTTTCTGTATGACTTTTTCACGTGCCGGAACTTATGATGATGATAACGCTGATGATACCACCGCCACCACCACTCAACCACGATTCTATTCATTCGGCGCGATGATCCACACGCATTAAAACCATATCTCCTCATATATCTCTAATGCGGAATATTACATATTTAAATTTATTATTTCATACCTTCTGGCTGATCCAAATTATCTGAAAGTAAAGTGTAAGAATTAGCGGCATGCTGCGTTTCATCCTTTTTAAAAAATATCAAAAGAGTGCTCCAAGCAATTTCAGCCCTTTTTTTCCGATCCTGTTGTTGACGTTATGTGGAGCAAAGCCAGTGCTTTTTCATTATTACAGATCCTTCTATATCTATTCCTACCGTAGTCTTAATTTTCATTTTCTCAGCCAAGTCACTGGCTTGCAAATATCTATTCATGATGATGATGATGATGGTGACAAGGATGATGATATTATATACGTACTTTTGCTTCACGGTTTTCTCCCTCTTTTGTTTCTTCATTCCTTAAAAAAATGTAAGTTTTTGTCTTATATTCTTCCTTAAACCCAATATGATCGCTTTGCCACTGCAAGGCTGAGTGAACTGTCAGACGGAAGTACATGTATATACGAGCGCATCACCATCAGGGAAAGAATTTTGATAGATTAAAATTCTTTGTTGTCCAACATAATGGGTTCCAATGTAGAGTAGCATTTTGTTGAGAAATGGCTGCATAGCGACATTATCACACACGTGATTATGATTATCATTATTAAAATTGTAGTATAAGCTCGCATAACTATTTATCCCATTCTTTATGATTATGCCTATGACCAAGTTTTACGATTTTTTTTTCTTTGAAATGGGCTTACACTTTAATTCAAGGGATTTTAAGCATGAATACGATTTCAAAAAATCACGGCTCGGATATAAATCAAACTCCATATATTTTACTATCTATACAGGGAAATATTACATATTATTATTACAATTGGTCGTGTGTACGTGGAAAATTATTTTGGTGGATAGACACCATCCAAACCATTATTAGCCTAATCGTGTTGTGGCCATCTCAACTACGGAACATTGTTCCGAGATAAATGAGGAGCTACAAAGGGAGTATTATATCATGTGTGGAGTAAATATGGGTGGCTGTATACAAAATGGATTAAAATGTCTACGTGTGTGTCCTCTCTCCCAACAGCGAGACAGATAAAGGGAGGCTTCTTTGTGTCTTTTTCTCTTGATCAGGTTTCAAGCTGAATGTAATATCCCATCATATCATTTGTATCTTGTCTTTATTGCCTAGAGGAAATAAACCATGTTATATTTCAATCGGATGATGTTGATTTACAGATGCAAAAAAGAATTGGCTACTTTGGTGTGGCATGTTAGAAAAAAATGTATAAATAACTTTCAGTTCAATGGATATAATGAAATAAATTATAGGGGAGCATTTCGCTTATTTAGAGATTTGTTAATTGTGCATAATATTGAGAGAGGGAAAAAAGTGGCAGACTGCTAAGCCAACTTATTCTATGACATATAAATGACTATCGTCTATATAATTAATTGTCATGGATATACTTTAGGTGGAGTCATATGTATTACAGTGGCACTGGCATTTTGCAAGAACTTGAGTTATTTGCAAGTTAAGCTCACGAGAAATTTGATATCTGCAACTAAACTCGGAATGATTTTAATCATCATGGTCATCATCAACATGATTATGTAGGATTTTTTTTTTACAAAAATGGTTTTAATTTTTCTTTTCAGATGTGGCAAGACATTGAGAGTGTTTTGCTGGGGGATGCATCGGATAATTCAGGTGGTGTGCTGAGTGACCCATCAAGTCCAACAGGCTCTTCATCATCCTGTGCATCCTCATCCACGTCAAACTCTCAAAGGTGTTCGGAGTCTCCTCTCTTACTCGCCTCTGGCACTGGATCGTTCACAGGTCAAACTTCTCTCACGTCATCAACGTCAACAACTACTTCTTCGTTTATCAACTCCAATCCAGACCAAACCACTATTTCGACAGTATTCAACCAGACTCATAACATTCCTTCAAGAATCAGCTCATTACATGAAACGAGATCCCCTACACTTCACTCCCCAGCAGGGCAACCTCCGACGATACCCTCTCATCATATCGACCCATTCAATCATTCTGCACAGACTCATACGCAAAGCAGAACTGATCCGGGGGACAGAGCAATTAACAGCTCGAATCATCCTGATCCCACATATCCTGGAGGGGAAGACTACATTGACCTAGATTTACTTATCAACAGAGCAGCAGAAGACTTACCGTATTTCCCAACTATCTCTTCACCCACTACCACTTCTACTTCTATCTCATTACATAATAGTCAGCCATTAAGTCACTTCGATGATCATAGCGGAAGCTTAAGCGTCAGACCTCCGGAGCCTGACCACACGTCACTGGACACGTCCGCCTTGGTCAATGCTGGAAATAATGGTGGAGCCCATGACACTCAAGGACATCTACATGTTTCCCAAATCCCACAACTTTCTAGCCCCTCTCTATCAATAATCCATACATTACCTTCTATTTCTAACATTTCATGTACAAAGTCTTCTCTGGACACTAGAACTGAACTGGACTCATCAATTCATCAGTTTGATGCAATAATGACTGTGATCCAAACGCAAAAATCACCTCGTGGGGTTGAGGCCATCGGTGTATGCACCAATAACAATGCAACATTTAGTATTACCGGACAAATCTCACCACCAGCCAGTCCTGACAATGGAAAGCACACAAGAGGGAAAAGGGGAAAACAGATAAATAAGGCTTTAAGGTGCATTACACCATCCAAGAATGGGATTAACAAGCAGGATAATAGGCAAAGTGCCAATTCTGCAGTCGTGTCCTCCCAACATCCCCCCACAATTACAATCCCACACCTAAGTTCAACTTGCCCCGTTAAAGTGAGTCAGCAAATACTGCCAAGCATTTCCACAATCGGCCTCCCAAATACTCGAACAGTGGCCGTTTCCTCAAATGGGTATAGTGTGCAGCCCATTGCCGTACAGCTGAAGGTAATGACACCCCCAACATCCCCCAATCTGGTCGAGCTCTTATCCTCATCCTCCGGTGGACTCGGGCAGAATAACAATTCCGGCCCGAAAGTCTTAACTAGTGTAACCACCTCATCTGCCCCCAATCTCTCGGTTTCTACTATCGTAGACCCCTCCCAGATCCCCTCCAGTATCAAAGAGGCTTTGGTTGTTGTGACTGGAACTCAATCAACGACAAACGACAATAACAATCAGAGCCAACATTGTCCCCTAGTCTCTCCATTCAATGTCTCGAGGGGTCAGACTGCCACCAAGGGTGCAACCACGGCAGCAGCAGTCAACTTAGCTTCTATAAGCAATAACAACAATCACAAGAACAATAGCAAAAATAATATGACGACGACAACGTCCCCTAATTCAAACCCAAGCAATGGTAATCCTGACGGCCCCAACTCTACTGGCAACTCTGCTGCCTCCGCGAGAGACTACAAACCCAACAAAAGATCACGACGGGGCTGGGGAAGAAAGAAAGTCACAAACCACACTTGCTCTCATCCCGGATGCAGCAAGACTTACACGAAATCCTCTCATCTCAAAGCTCATCTCCGGACGCATACCGGGGAGAAACCATATCAGTGCACGTGGAAAGGATGTGGTTGGAAGTTTGCGAGGAGCGATGAACTTACAAGGCACTACCGGAAACATACAGGTGATCGACCGTTTCACTGTCGACTTTGTGATCGCGCCTTCTCCAGATCGGATCACTTATCCTTACATATGAAACGACATGTTAGTGTGTGAGTTCTACCAAACGAGTAGAAATGTTTTTTTTAATACTAAAAAAGCAACCCTCCCCAACATTCATAGGCTTATATTAAAGTGTTTCAGTGATCTGCTAAAAAAAATTGTGAGTTCAGCCTCAGCAGACTTTACAAAAGAAATCTACGTAATCCGTACACATTTTCTCTAGTATTACGTAATACAGTTATTTTTAAGCATAATAATCGTTCAAATATATATTTTTAAATACGTCATTTACTTATTCTCCCCTATCACTCTGTATTTCTTTAAGGGTTTCCTTCTTGTCAAATAATATTTTTTATTACATTACCCCAACAACCTTTCCTTTACAAGTGCAATCAGTACCATACCATGTGCATAATGCATATAAGTTGGATGAAACAACTCTTCCTTTTTCCACTCCGCTCTTTTGTAGTCGTTCTTTTCAGAAGCTTATACCTTCCCTTCTTTAATTATAATTTGTCTGTATTTACAATATTTACACGATATATTTTTCTCGTTATCCCAAAGTTTTTATTCAGCTATTAGAAGCTGATAATGATAGTAATCCATAATCTGTATATTTACAAAAAGGACGTTACATTAAATGTAGGTGAAGAATGAAAAAGTGTTTTGCCTTTGTTGTTCACATCATTTACGATAAATTAGGGTTTTGTAAAAAAAAAAACACGAACAGCAAACTATTGAATAAGGTATACGTGAGTTTACTAATGGAAATAGTTTATAGATGCGATTTTTGTACGAGTGCCTGTTTGTCTGGTCTTGTTTTAAACGTTTAGGAAAGATGAGGATGAAGAGGGATGATGAGGATGATGATGATGATACCAATTTATTAAAAAAAAACGTACCTTTTACTTTATGAGAGCGAGAGTGATCTTGATGCTAATTCATAATTAATTATAGTTACACAACTACAGTTTACAGTATGATAGGCCGAGCGTAACTAAATTATCAGATTTGTAGCTAAATTTAATATTACAAAAAATGTTGGTTAGGTAAGATCACACTTTATATTATTTTTTGAGACAACTTTTACAATAAGTTTGACTAGTTCAGTTTTTATTAGCTATTTAATTCCTACCTGCTAGTTCATCATCGCTGGAGAAATATAAACCGATAGAAGCTCTTACTAAAGTACAGTCCATTGATAAAGCTATTGTTAAGTGCGAGTGAAATACGCAAAGGTTATGAGAAGAAAAAAAAATACGTGTGACCCGAAATCGAACGCATCCAGTAGGAAGTAGGAAAAGTTGTAGTGCCGAAGATAAGGATTTAGGTATTGGACGTTTACTTTGAAAAAAGGATATTTTATTATATTGAGCCTCCAAAGGTGTTACAAATATGTAAGGAAAAAAATATACTTCTAATGTTTGTAGTAACTATAATTAATTATTGCATAATGAACATGTAGTGCTTAATAGGAAGTTCAATATTATAATATTAATCTACCTAATTAATCAATAAGATCCATCATAACTATATATATAAACCTAAGTATAAAAAAAAAACAATTGTTTGTCACAATTATAGTAACTTGGAGACTTTTTACATATTATAGTTTACCTATAAGATACATATATATATATATATAAATGAAGTATATTGAATATTATTTTTGTGTTTTTTTATATTTTTCTTAAATAACTAGCTATCCAAATTTGTTTTTGTGCCTTGACTTATTCCCTTGCTTCTTTAATATATTTTTCAATACATTTCAAGAAAAAAAAAACAGTTTTTGTACATTTGTTTTTCCCAAACAGAAAACATCACCCAACATACTTATCCTGAATTGAGTTTGTGTAGCTTTGAATTTTACGATCGATTGAAAGTCTTTCTTTCATCTCTAGATACCGTTTACTCATCATTTTACACATACATTAATAACGACGAAGAGGATCATTTTCTTTATGAAAGAAAGCAAGTAAAATGCTAAGTTGATGTAGAAGGCTCACTCTATATGGAAGAGGAAGGAATTAGTGTACAAATGGGAGGCTTTTGTGTTGTTTTTATGGAGAGGAGGGATAGAAATCTTTTTCGAGACAAAATATAAACTCAGGTTGGGAAATGATAGAATTGAGCTATTCGTACTTTGTTCAGTTATCCGGAGTTTGCCTTCGTAAAACTTTAATTGCTCTCAACAAAATGTGCAAAATCAACTTGGCTAATACTTCTCAACTATAGCTCTATTAAGGAGTAAGATTTTTTTTAAAGAAAAGTATTACCAAACTAATATACAAAATGGTCTCCCATGTATGACTTATTCTTGTGTAGGTTGTGTGTGCTTACATCTATCTGTAGTTACTTTCACCGGTGCATTTATAATAAAAATCAGGAACTTTAGCAAGGATGAAAAAGATTTATGCGAGTTTTAGTAATTAGGGGAGGTAACAATAACATTAGCAAACAACGAGCCGTTACCACCTGTCCATTTCAATTTGCAAAGGTTTTTTTAAAGGATGTGTACTTGTTTTTTAGTTACTCTATGAAAAGTCGTGAATATTTTTTTAAAAATGTACAATTTGTTCTTGATTTGAAATTTAGCGAAACTATTATTAAATTATCTTCAAAGTGACTACGGTATGTGGTGATGCCGATGATGATGTTTTGTTTCAGTGAATAAAAAAAAGTTTTCTGTGATTTAAACAAGGATGTTCTCATGCTGGTTGTAATTGATTGAAGCAAATTTCCATCACATTTGCCATAACTTTCCTTATCATATTCCATCTTTTTACGCTAACTCAAGCGTTCATGAAACAATAGTAAATAGTAATAGTAAATAGTAAAACAAATTCTGAGTAAGCATCTGAGATCATTTTTTGACGGGACACAACTCATCTCGTCTCATCTCATTCATTCCTCCATAACTATAATATGATGATATGAAATATGGCAGCGTTCCCCCAAACAGTAAACAGATTACTAGCATATAATTTAACATTAGAAGGAAATATTGAGCTGCATACAAATTCCCTTATTTACATACTAATTATTACAACAAGCCGATCATCATTTGTTAAAAGACAAAATAAGTTGAGGTAGATCCATCATCTTCCCGCCGTCATGCCACATTTATGATACATTTTTTTGCAGGATGGTGCCACACCAGCTTTTAATATTAACCGATTTCTGGATATTATTATTATGGCAACGTCAAACAGTTTTTTTTTCTGTAAAAAAGTGACACGCTAGGGAAATAAGATATTATTGCTGACCGAGCAGCCGAAATTGGTCAACCTTGTCCAATAATTACGAATTAATCATGTTAAATATAAAAAAGTAGAAGAAATATGAGCTCAATTATTTTCGTGACTAAGGAAAACAGTTAATATTTTAAGGCTAATACAGTCTACCCTAACGTGTTTGTTATAGCTTGAGCTAAATCATTAAAATGAAAACACGTTTCTAATTAATCACTTTATTATTCCTGTTTCCAAATCCCTTTTCCTTCAAAAAAAAATATCTTTAGACTTATGTGCCTCTTTTCTTTATCAGCCCTCATTTCTGCCTCCTTCCATGTTCCTACAGTGACATTTAAAACTTGGTAAAAATTAATTGATTTTTTAATGAACTGGGTAGTACTCTCATTGAAATTGACAACTTTGGATGATGCATGGCAGCAGAAGGTGTGCGGCTCCGTCAGGGCTGTGTCCACAACTGACGGTTATGTACTTATCAGCAATCTGCGAAAAAAATAATCATTTTACTTTGCACATTTCCCTGAAGCTAATCCAGTACACAGGGCTGGTTGCAGGTACCTAAGGACTTCGTTCCTTTGAAAAGGAGCAACAGCAGAAATAGTTATTAAAAAAAATCTTTTTGTTCATCCCGTAAACAACAATGCCATATTTATTTATTTATTATTATCCTCATAAAAGGCATTATAAATCTTATAAATAGCCTTATACCGGGACAGCTTATCCACTTTCGCAGGATCTATGCATATAACCATGAGCAGAAAGCATCTCGCTTCCATTGCATATTGGTTCATTACAAAACAATTAGTAGAAATAGATAAGTATTACGACAAAAATGGTTTTTATTTCCATTTCGCTAGTTTACAGCCATGAGTGAGATGATTGAATAATTGTTACTATTAAGTGGAACACAATTATTGCCTCAATATATTTTACCCCTGCCTATAAAATGGGAACGCGATTGGTGTTAATGTCAGTTGATGTAGGTGTAACGCTATTAAATTGTTATTTATTGATGCATTCTTCCATTTAAATGAGTAAATCTGGGATGTTCGAAAAGCCAAAATTGCATATCCTTGCCATGCGCATATATATTACGGGTCTATTATAATTATTTCCCTATTTCACCCCTTTAGACTTACTAGCTTACTTACATAGCACTTGGCTCTTGTAAAAGTAAAAAGCTACCAGCATCATAATATCTGGCTTTCACATCAAGAAAAAACCAAAAGAGAAGTTTGGTTCGAGTCCGTAACCACCGCAGCAACACGCATCCCTCCTGTCCCATCCCAAATAACGAAGATGATGTTTATGAGATGAGAGAGCTCCAAAAGCCATTTTATTATCTTTTTCAGCAAAAAGGTTCCACTCGTTCATTTTTCCCTAAATAATGCTCAACCTGCATGAAATTTATATTCACTAATGCATTCTTCCACAACAATCCCATTCAGCCAATTTTGTCTCAGTTGTTTAATAAATATTGCGAGGAATAATAATGATACCGTGTAAAATGATACGTGATCCCATCAGCATATTTATGCCGAATGTAATGGATTTGAGAATATATTTTCCTTTGCAGGCAATCAGTATTTTTGTCAACGAGAAGAAAGGATCAGAAGGAACATATTTTATTGAAAGAAATAAAATCTCGAATTAGGAGGATTTTTACTGAAATCCTCCCTAAATGGTATGACTTGTCATGTTATACATTTCAATTTTTTTTCTTCATCTCCTCTAATAATATTCATCAGGACCATACGCAATAAAAAAAAGGACGGAGATGGGATTGCAACCAATTTCATATTATTTTACTCCCTAATAGATACAGATAATTCTCATCGTTTCAGCTCAACAAGTAAAAGTCTCAAGTCTGAAACAGTCGGACAGGGGAAAAAAACGTCTTATTAAATGGGAATATGACAGATATACATACATGTGATGATGTAACAAGCTCAAATATTAAAATCCATCTCTTCAGCACACACACATCCAGCTTTATTTAATTGTCTTTTATCAATTTAAAAAGAGACTTCAGAGAAAAAAGCACATCTCAACACTATATTTCCCTTCTTTAAAAGTATAATTGATTTAGTGCAAGACTGTGTGGCGTAGTCAATCAATTTCTTGTTGAAAACCAGAGCTCTCAACATGAGAAAATGATGTAACAAAACGAAAGTAAAGACGAAGCAACGGAACAGCTCTTTAATAATTTAATGTTTTTATTACCACCACTTGTGAAGCTTTGAAAACGAAAAAAAGTTTTATGATGACCATTTCTACTGAGGGGAATGCGAGGAATGGATTTAATAAGGTAAATATCACATTGCCCTCAATAGGCTCGATGCAATTGATGGATTCAAATGTCATGTCATGGCGAAGAAATGAAATCATATCCTATTACTACACTCCAAGTCAAATCAGTAAAAGGCTTCTTAATAGTAATCATCCCTCCAAGTAGAGTCCACATAAATACTATGCCTATTTCCAAATAACTACGATCATATATTTTGTCCTTTCTTGTTCACTCTTAGTTCATTCACTCTCATGGCTCCGGTAATATATTTATGATTGTTATGTCCTTTTCTCCTTTACATAACATTATCCTCGAAGATCTTTAGTGCTTGACGGTTCTCCAAAGGTAACATCCCATCCTTCAATCGTTGTCACAGATAATCTCAAAAAAAACGTAATACTCTCGATTCGCATCATCCAGATAGATATGTAGGACTACAAAATGGATAAAAATTCAGAGGATTATGTTCAACAAACTATGCTTTACTATCATTTTGAAACCCTGTCAAGCTTCTTGCTACTTTATCCGCACCAAACTTGAAGATTTTTTCCTTGTTCTGATCTTCTTAGCATTCTGTGGTGGTCGCAAACATCATTTCTGCATTATCAATTACCCTTTGATACTAACATTCGGCAGATCTATTATTGCATTTTGTATTGTAGTAGTTAATCTTTAACATTGTTCAATACCCAGTAATACTAGTTCAGCGGTACGACATATAAACGACTGGACTTTTTTAAGACTCCCAAAATGACAGTATTTTTTTGCAAACGTAATAATATGCATACGTTTACCGTTTTATTGCCTTACTCTTTTATTTTCAAACACGATAAGATCCATTGCAAGTTGCAAAGCTGCATCTGACTTTTAAGCAAAAAAATATATCCTTTGATGACCCAACAGAAGGCAAGCTGCCTGCCATTGTCAAGGTGTACCAAATTTGACACTTTCTTCTAACTTTATTGTCTCAGTGGGAAGTTTCACGTCATCCTTGTTAGACTTTTTTTTTTCAAAAGTATGTGAGACGACAGCCAGAAATATATGAGTTTCTGTAGAATGCAGCTGCTCAAGTGATCTCATACTCGCTGGAGTAAACATGCAAGGCGTCGTCATATATCTCAATGGGAAGGGGATGCTACGTATCGAAGATAAAATGGATTTAAAATGCAGGCATGCAGATTGCAGTGTTACCTTCTAAGCTGTGAGTTAGTTCAAACTTTTACTTTCCTTTATGCAACGTTCACTTCTGTCTTGAAACTTATTTTTCAAATAAATTCATACTTTATACCGATTTCTTTTCCAATAGTTAAGAATAATTATATCATAGATGAAAAAGTCAAATAGTCTAACTGCTCATTTAATTTTCATTGAAGACTTTACTTTTTTTCTCAAAAATGACTCCATTCAGTTCCTATATTTTATTAATATGTTTATATTATTCTTAGTAAGCTGTAGAAAAACACGAGATTGTTCCTCCGCTGATATAGTTGCTAATAATAATGACAATGTTAATAAGTTTCTTCATTGAATTACATAAACATAAGACTATTATTATATTGCCCAATTGGCTCATACAGCGTTTTTTCTGAGGGAGTGAGAGGTGTATTATCTACCTAAATGTAAACATTCTTTTAAACAGACATTTTCATACTGTCACTTATGAAGTCAGATTACACAACTATCACTTGCCAAAATCATGTTGCCATAATAAATAACGAAAAAAAAGAAGAAAGGCTAACTAAGTTCAGGTACATGTTAGCTCTCGTATTGATGACTACACACAGTCGAAATGATATTCCCTTTATTTTCCTTTGCACTCCTTAAATTTTTAAAATTGACTTTTGCAATGGGATTGATAAAAAAATAAAGTCAATGTATTTTGTCGGAGTCATATGAACTGACTGTCACGTCATCCAGTATAATGAACGCTCACATTGGGAATAAAAGCGTATCGACATCAGTTTTTTATTTTGATGAGCCCCATCATTCGATGAATCCCAGTAAATCGATGATTTTATTTCAGTTGGGAAAAGAGCCCCATTCTGATAACGAAACCCCTTTGCCAATATTTCTTACCAGCCAGCTTAATGTATTGAATCGTCATTTTGATTAAAGGTTTTATAATGCATGGGCTCAGCCAAGCTACAATGCTCCCGATACTTTTCTTGACACTGCAGGGTATAAAATACACTTGAGTCTGAGGATATTACCTACCGATATTTTCCCTACAAGAAAGGACGAGGATAATAGGACTAAACAGATGCAGAAATTAAGTAGGTCCGCGGGAGACATCTGATAAATCTGTTGAGGAATTTCGACTATGACACAAGACAGAAAAATATAATGGAAATCTCAACAGAAGCCATATATTTGCAAGTCATTTATTATCACTAAAACTCCAATGTAATACTATGTCTGCTGAGCCAACACCAGGCCAATGCAAGATGCAATGGGCAGTATCTTTATTCTGCATGATAATGTTGCGATTTCTTTCAAAAAGTAAATTTGACAACGGAGATTCGCATTATCAACGATGTTTGTAAACAGAAAATCAATATTTCATTGATATGCTTAAGTAAAATATGGATATATTATTCTTGCGCAAATTTTTTGACTTCAAAACACTTTTGACAAAGTTTAGAATAATTTTTTGAGTTATCCCCGTAAATTAATAAATTTCCCAAAACTTTCAATTTCCTCTTCGAATTCTCATTAGCACATAATCTGAAATAATTGCTAACATGTCCATTCCTCAACACAAATCCTCAGCTAAGCTGTTTATTTATTTAGTTCATTGGCTAATCTCAACTCATATCAGTCTAATAACTCGGTTCATCAATCAGCCATTGAAAGTATTGTCACTTATGCTTTATAATTGCTTTCACACAGACCCCTCGTCATTGGCACATTTCTATTCATACCAGAAAACAACGTTTGTTCTTATTATTCACCATTAACAATGAGAATGTTCTATCACCATGATAATACCAAAGTGCATTCAAAAATGGGCTCTATTATTCATCATCAGTATTTATATTTGTACTAGCCAGACCTTTACAATAAAAAATCTTCAATCTCCCCACTGTTAATAAGTTGTGTGAAGGAAATGATAAAAATAATATTTTTACCTACTGGTGATGCAGCTAGAAAGAGAATTATATGTTGGTAAAAATGAATTAGAATTTTGGAATCCCTACATAATCCACCACATGCTAGGATCCCCAACCCAATATCATATCGTCAGCCCTGTTAACGCACCAACATTATTTGCCTTCTCATCATTGTCTCGTACTTCACGCTCAAGACCATTGTTGCCCATTCATGATTTTCTGCATAACAACTCTCCTCAAGATAATGGTGGAGTAGGGGAGCAAAACAGATTTTGTTTTTCAACTGCCCTCTCAATACACTCTGGGGACGTGATGCCTTTCTCCTTATACAATAATTGGTGGTGAGCTGCAATGTGCAATGTCGACTAACTGTTTTTAGGAGCATAAACGGTATTACACTTTAAAATTCTTGTGTGTTACGTACATTACATGAAATAATAAATATATCATTAAACTTCAGTGGCATTTCTTGGTTGCTGTCTTCAGACTCTATTCTCATCCAAAAACCCTTTGGTTTGTGCGAATGCGAATGTTCGACACGAGCGTCGTGCTCCTGACTCCTGATTCTTTGGCATCAGCATTGCCAACTCACTTGTCCGACATTACCCCTTACCAACTCTCCAACTGATATATGTGAACCTTTCAGTGAGAGAAGCAGCCAGGTGCATCGAATAACACACCAGGACTGACTTTTTGAAGTTTTTTCTGTAACTATGCACCACCAACTACGAGACATATATTTACAGTTCTTTGGGATTCATATCAGGACTAAAGTTGGTCTTCAGGACTTCCAATTATTTGGGAGTAGATTGAAACATTATCCTCAAATAAATACATCACTTTTAAGGAATCCAAATAAAAAACCTCGCTTAAATTTTTTTTCCCTCGCTCAAGAAATGTTACAACTTGATTTTAGCCAGCCGTTTAATTATCACGATTTGGTACTGAAACCAAATTATGAAGCCTTGAAAAAAATTCAGAACTCGTGAGTTGTTAGGTGGGCAGTCAAAGAAAAAAAACGACCCAATTCATTCATCTCACATATTATTATGTTGTTAAAGCTAATATTGAAGGAAGCTCTGGGAGCTACTGCTTGAGCCATTATAACATCAAGTTTATGTGTTATTGTAGCACTAAATATCTGTGCATATGTTACCTGCCCGTATATATTCATGTAAATTAATTACTCTAATTATCATCAACTAACTTGAGCCCTGAAAAGGAGGAAGGCTGAATGGTTTGGTAAAACCCTGAAGTGAAAAAAATGTTTAAACTGAGTGTGGCTCTGGCTGCCCACCATTTATTTATGTCATGGGAATAATGATAAAAATACGTGTAGGCTACTCCCTCTGATGTTTTTGCAATATTTTAATCGCAAACAATTAGTTGCAAATGCCGCATTACAATTAAAATATTGAGATTACCCTACATTAAAATTATTTTTATTCTCCAGAATTTGCATATAATATACGATTTCATTTAAAAAACCTGCATCCAAGACTAGATCAGGTAATCAAGGTCTATCGATGAGCAATAAATGCAATTTTTATTTACAAAGCATTTAATGATTGCATGCTAATTTCTAACTAGGCAGTTAAATTTAATGATAGTTTCGGTGAAAAAATGCAGGCAATCGTCATAAATAAGGTGAAAACTATCACATGGAAAATTTTATTACACTATCTGGGATGAAAATAATCAATTAAGCTGTCTTTTACATTCTGGAAGCAAAGGCAGCCTACCTGGTCCCGTTTTTTTTCTTCGTTTGATAAGTGCACCAACTTGGTTGCGTAAGCAAAAGGAAAAGTCAGTCTTTGAGAAAAGAGAAATGCAAAACAAGTGTGGATATTTCTCTGTCACAAACTGGAAAAAAGTTTAATGAAGGAAGTCTAAGCATTTTTTTCTACTTTGTACAGATTCTGCAAATACATCTGAGCCTATATTTTATGTTTTCTTTGATGCTTTGCATAATTGCACAGCTCAAAATTTCTTCCTTCTTTCGCCTCATATTTATTGGCAACAACTTGATTTGATAACTTCGACAACTTTACATTGCATTATAACGACTCATGTAAGAGGACTGAATATTTTATGATTTTTCATAGTCATGTCTCCCAACCACATCTCATTTTTACTACAATCTACTTAATTTACATTTCATATTAGCTGGCTCTGCACAATTTTTTTTATTAGGCTGACAGAGCTGTACAGCCGAACAGAGCTGAGCTTTAGCCATACACAGCAGTGCTACATAGCAGGGCAGAAGGAAACTGACGATTTTATTGGATTGCTGCTAAATTAGATAATGTATTAATAGATGTGCAGCTTTGCAGGCTGAGTAGTGACCAAAGATATAAAAATATTTCCTCTGGCGAACATTAACCATTGTGCAGTGCTGATTGCACGTAGTTTGCCCTTCTCCCTCCCAATTGACCAATCAGGAACAATGGGACTGGACTGGACTGACGACGTCTTTAATTATACCAAGGTATCGATTGTTTAATTTGCTGTAGATAAGGACAAGTCTAATTGAAATTCACCATGTAATTATTGATGTTGATTTAACGATATCTGATGCTCTGTCCAAATCTTTCCATTGCTACTGAAAATATTTTAATGATGATTAATTGTTTTATTGACATCTGAAAAAAAACATCTTAGAATGTATATTGCATTGCTGCAGAGATTTCACCATAGTAAAAATGTTTGGGTAGCTATCAATAGGTTAGAGTAGAAGGGTTTCGATAGCTCAGCGATAGAGCTGTAAACTCTATATCCAGATGTATTTGATACCCGGCAGTTAATACTGTTACCAGACCACATAACGAAAGTAACTTTCTGGTTCTACAATCATTAAAAACTGCATTCAAAATGCAGAATTTAACATTTGATCAACTGCATAAATATATCATCAGGATGAAGGGAAATGTATCGATGGTAGAGACTACTTTAGTTAAAGTTTGTTTTTGTAAAGTTTTCCCTTACAACCATTATACCCAAGACAAATAAAATCCTACTTATCATTCCCTATGAGTAGTCAATTTATGATTGGGAATGATTATTGGCAATGATTGGCAACTGGATGCAGGTGCTGATAATAGTGTGTGCATGATAAACTATCTTTCATCATAAATGAAACAGCAGTAAAAGTAGATTACCGGTAGCTTCTCATTCATCTCACAAACTCCCCAGTCCTTAAAACGGGTCTCCACAACAAATTACCCAGTATAAGCCTGCATGTTTGCCTCGCATACTCGTTTTCACCTTTCCTCCACTTTTTCTACAACAGGGAAAGTTGTTATTCAAGGAGATTCCGTTTTTTTCTCTCCCGAACCATGTATTTATTTACCGAGCACACACATTACATGACACATTTAATCATTCTAAAAGCTAAGATGATGCATCAAAATAAACAAGAGGGAAAGGGTGCTCCAGCTGGATATGGGATTTCAGTTAGTGGATGGATGTACAAAATGGAATGAAAAAAACGAAAGAAATTCCTCTCTTCCCATATCCCGATTCTCATATTATGTACTATGCTATTACGTTTGTTACATGTTATGAAATTGGACGGAACAAAAAAATCCAGAGAATGTCTGTCTGTCCGTTCAAAAACAATAAGGGCGTCCTTAAACCACTTCTAGTTTTTTCAATTTCTAATCGTCCCTTCATTATTTGGACTTATATTTGGCTCTTCCATTGGTTTCTTGTGACATTGGTCGGATATGACATCTAAAAATTATGAACTGAAAAAGCATGGGCCTCATCCAAACAAATACGTTACAACTGCAAAAGTTCCGGTAGAAAATTGAAAAAGGACTTTGCACCTTTTGAATGTTTTACCAGAAGCTTCAACTCATCCTCGAGCAAAGCTCCATCAACAGATCGTTTATTACTTCCCTTTGGTTGTGTATACAACAAGCATTACTTATCATTATCACTCTCTCCCTCTCTATATAAGTAAAACAAATGTATCTTCACTTTTCTCCTTGTTTGTATTACTTACTCAACTGCTATTTGTCAGGCAAAGTCTATAACAGTAATATTTTAGTTTGGATCAGGAGCTAGCTCACATTATCATCATTTTCATATCATGATCATTAGGAGCAGCAGAAACTTACTTTAGCTGCATGAGAAGTTTAGAAAAAAAGAGAGAGGGCTGAGGATCTGATCATGCTTAGTACAACGACAACGCGCATTGCAAAGGAGAAGAATAAGGCAAGCTACAGAGATGGAGATGACGACGGCACGCGAAAGATTAATCGATCTTGAGCCTTTCTGGTGGTGTGCGCATGACACATAATAGTAAGCCCATTACAGCATTGCATACCATATCTATTTAGGGAATGTGTTTGAGTCTTGATCCAACCTTCTTCCTGTGTCTGAAGCAATCAGATACTGATTTTAAACCAACAGCATTTTTTCTTCCCTTCAGACTACAGAAAAAAGGAAGCCAAATGAAGACGCGACGATCCTATAAAAGAGCGAATAGTTGGAATAAAGCGTGCAAAGATAAAAACCCCCTTTTACCCCTCTTGCTCCTCTAGTGGTACACATGCTCAAAGGCAGTTGAAAGTCTCTCCTGCAAAGAGAAAGTCACATCACATCACATCCTACAAAACAGCTACAGCGCTAACACTATTAATATAGTTATGATACTATAATAGTGACCAAGTAGTTTAAAAATGGATTTAAATCACCCCTAATTGTTAGTAATCGTAGTTTTCTCTCATTCAAAGTCTTCACGGTAGACTAGGAATTAGCAAGAAATTGTCATAACTTCATACGACAAAAGATCATTTAGAAAAATATCAAAATTTTTATGTCCACATAACTCGCAATCCCAATGGAAATTGTGCTATTTTCATTTAATAACTTTCAAAAAAATATTTTCCTTTTTCTTAATACCTCGCTTGTTTTTTTAATGGAGTGTATTTTTTTTCTGCGAATGAGATTTAACTGATGGAAAATCAAATGACACATAGTTAATATGATAATTTGAAAGATAGGTACATGCTATATGAAAACTGCAAGTCCGTCATATTATGAACCAGTGGGACACATCAAATGAACTGATGTTATCACCTGTGCATTAAAAAAAAATTCTTGTTCTTACCCTATTTGCTGAGACATGGGTTCTAGGTATGTAAAATGTACTATTTGTCTTTGTTGGCATATCTATCCCGAGCCCATCCGTAAATGGAGAGGAGAGATATAAGGGCTGCAAAGCCCATTCATTGAAATAATGGCATTTATCCCAATTGTGTTTGGTCTTCCTGCTGCTCATCGTAAGTGGGTTGCGCCCGTTATTGTGTAAAATGATCCATATAGTTGTTTTCATTTATGTAAATGAGCCTCGTAATCGGATGTAATGTTTGGCTTTGTATTTAGCAGAATGACTAACGTGGTTTTTATCTACCAGACATTAAACTTGTTAAATGAGTTAGTATAAAAGCAAAATTGGGATTAGTGAAATAATAATTGTTATTGTTCCTTTTTTTTGAGCCATTTCTGAGAGAAAGGAAGAAGGAGTGAGGAAACAGTTGGATTAATATTTCAAATGGAAGAAACAACCTCAATCGTAAGTATAACAAAGGGTTTGATGAAGCTTCAACAGTTTTTTTTTTCGCCATTCATGTATAGTCGCCAGTATTTTATATTTTATTTCTTTGTGGAGGTTGTTGGTTTAGTCAGAAAAGAGGAGTTCTTGAACTGATTTGGCAGGAGGCAGAAATACCACAGTGGTGGTAAGAACTAACAGTATGAAATGATATAGGGTTACGAGCAACTCACCAAATCCATGTTTTCGTATGATTTTTTTTTCTTTTTTGGATTTCTTGCGGACAAATGTGAGCTTATATGGCTCGCATCATCACCGTTATCACTAATCTCAGTGAATCATTTCAAATGATTATCATAATGGCTCGAAGGAAATGCACCAGTAATTGAATGATTGTTTTTGTGCAAAAATGCTAATTCAATTGGGAAATGAGGATTTATGGTTATTTAATATGTTGGGGTTGATAATAGAAAACTTATTATTCGCTGATTATAGCAGCTCAAAAGTAATGCAGAGGAAGGGCCCAATGCTGCAAGCCAACTCGGCCGTGTGTCCGTATCTGAAATGGATTTACGCAAAACCAAGAATCTTTTTATTCAATCTTTTTGGATTCGTTAAATAAGGAAGTGGTAGGAATCAATAAAAAAGGATTATATGGGGCTCTACACATAATCAAAGGGGTTCAGTTTATAATCTAATATTTCATTTTATTAAAATTTGTTCTTCATAAATAGCTGGCTGCTACTCTTTCATTCCCATAAACAATGCCTAAAGGGGGCAAATTTGATGGAAGGAATCGAAGGTTATCCTGATTGATTGATTTATAGATTATTTAGTCTAACTCCTTTTTATGTCTGCTCTGCATTCTTTTTTTTGTGTGTGTGTGCGTGGATGCCAGAATGGTATCTTCTTGTGGCTCATGAACTATTGCCTTCATCATGTCGTCACACGCAGTGCATAAAGTCTGCGCTTTCAGAGGGATGAATAAAAATGCTATTCTTTAGAGTGGGATAACAATACAACAGGAACCGAGATAGATTTGATCAGATAGCAGGGCTAACGCCAAGACTCGATTGTAAATGATTTTCGTCTCGTCCTGTGCATTCTAAATACAGCGATTCTCAAAATAGGCAACCAGAAGAGAATAAAATTCTGCATGATTGTGACCATTGTATAGGCACTTAAATGGTAGTAATAAAGCAAGCTGATGAATAAATATATTGCCGTTACCATATTTTAAACCTATCCAAGCATGACCTAATACGCTGGCTGTCAATGCTCACTTTTTAGTGTCGCATTTTAATGTCTTGATTGACATGGGATTTCCTTTCCAGAATTTTCATTGATATTTTAGAGCACAAATTTAAGGTTTTTTTATGATTTTGAAAAATGTATGAAATGGGAAGTATAAAGTTAGTTTAAATGCAAATTTAACAGAATTGAAACTTTATTGATAATTAAATACATATATCCATAGTTAAAAAGTAATGCCTATAGTTCCAAAATTTGCTTAAAAAATGCAATATTTTACACCAAAAATTTTAACTGTTACTTCTAGTATTTACTACAAATAGTAGAGTCCTCTGCAAGCAAAATCTAAGCAATGCTGGGCCCCTCTCCCTGTCCATTTTATGGAATGGTCCCACCCTAAGGGCAATCGGTTGGCATGATTTAATAAATCGACGAGCGGATTTGCAGCACCTCCCCTGACAATTAAAACCTCTGCGAAATCCCAGCATTAGTCTATTGGAATTCAAGATGGATTTGCCCCCGATTTCCAAAATCGTCAACACGATCCCCATTACAGCAACTAATACGACAGCCATCCCGAACAAAGCTGTCTTACTGAGGAAGCTACTGAATATCAAGACGGAATATAAAAGTGTAATTATCATCAAGCTTCCGTGAGTATTCACGGCCGTAAAAACGGTACGTTGCATACACGAATTCAGAAGAATGGAATAGATTTGAGCTTCTCTGTTGCATGATATGATGAAATGTCGCTTCCAGCATAAAATGTGCAATTTGCCCACTACAGTTAGGTATGATCGTAGTATGTTCAGCATTTCCTGCAGATTATTTAAAGAGACAATAATAAGAGAAACGTATGTTGAATCCACTGCCCAAAGTGGTACCATGCCAACCAGTTTGAAGCTAAATATCACTAATCTTGTCAGAGCTCCAACAGAATCACACTCCAAAATGGAGTCATAGATTGGATGCACACATGGGTCCCACGATGCATACAAGGAGTTTCCACAACTAATAGCTATCAAAACCGCGAAAAAGGTGACAAAGATGCCGTACAGCCAATGACTTTCTTTACGCTCGTACAGTAATCTATCAGTGTTCCTTCTTCCGGACAATAGACCGTTGATCAGTTTGGTATGCCCTTCTTTATTTCCCAACGCTATAAAAGCAACCAATGGACCAGTCTTCCAAGTCATTAGACAACGTTAAGCATCTGCAGGATTTCCATAAGGGAGAGCAGTGTATGGAAGGTAGAGATACAATGCCAAATTTGTAGTTTCCACTTTCCATCCTTCACCACCTTCACTTGAGTCTCGTGCTTGATGAATTGAAATGGGAGGAGGTGCATAGAAATGCAAAGTCAAATTTGCTGTTTAAGAAATTCCAAAGAGCGGCTCGTGCTGACTGACATAATGTTGCGGTCTGAGTAGATTTCTGAAAAGATGACAAATAATGTATTAGGAATATTGCTAATGATTTTGAAATATTTTAAGAGCATATCCCATGTTTTTTATTACGATAATGGAGTAAAGCAGTTGGAATTTTTATAACAATTTTTGTTTTTTGACAAAATCTAGTTTACAAAAATGAGTACGGTCTGTTATGATTGCCTATAGCACAAAATTGAGTCCCAGGTCATGGCCATACTGAAGGAAGTTATGGAGAGTTAGTAGATAGTAGATATATTAATTATATTAAGGAAACAGTTAGTTTAATCAATCAATCAATATGTTGAATTACAAGGTTTATGCTAATATGTATTTTCTTTATTTTAAATACCAAAGTTCACAATAATAGTTGCTACTAATTATAACTATTTATAGCTACTAATATTTGCTACATGTATGCATATATCAGGTTTTGCCGGGTCTGTTTGTTTGTCCGTCCTTCCCGGCATTTCCTCTTTCTTGTACCTATTCATTCCGTTGCCAATTTCTTCTGTGTATGCATGTTGAATTCTAATTCACCCGAACTAGAACTAGGCTAGAACTGTATTTTGGTTTTCAATTTGGCCGGTTGACCGAAATGGCCATGAAAATTGACGCCCTTTTACTGTCAAGAGTGTTAGCTAAAAAGGTTTAATTCCCCAGCTCATGGGTGAAATGATGCTTTGGAAAGTAAATATGAAAGCAAATAGATATAAATTAAAATAATCATAACATACCGATTGCTACGAAGAAAGAATTATTTTAATGTACCTATACTTGTAATATTATGCGTATTATTAGTATTATTATTAATTAAAACTTTATTTTAACTTCTACATTTTGAGCAAAATTCGTGCTCTGCTTCTAGAGTAAGGACTGGTTAAAAACAGGAAATGGAAAATAATAGTTTAAATACACGTCCCACCACATTTAAATGAAAAATAACCCAAACAAATGATCGGGAGACCGATGCGCGATGAAACTTCAGTAAGTAGAGTATGATTAGTTATTGTAGTGTCGATAACCGAAAAGAGAATTTGAGAAGGCATCCATAAAGGGTGACGTCATGAAAAGTGACGCTTGCTCAAAAAAATTTAAAGTCCAAATTTTTGTCAAGGTACTCAAAGTGACGCCTGAACACTTTACAAATAATATACATGTAAAACGCAGTTGAAAGCAAGTTTTGGAAAGAGCTAGAGAAAGTCATTGCCTTCCATACGGACTACTGAACTCCCTCACGAACAAAAAGTCTTCAACATTGTTAACACAAAAAATAATAATTGGAATATGGACATGGAAGCATCACATTCCTAAGGGGAATCAATTTTTTATCGTAATCCATCCCATAACCATCTTGGAAGCTTGAACCCGAAGGCTAATAAACCCAATGGAATTTCCTATTGACTGAACATTAGCAAAAAATTATGAATGATTTGAACCAATAATATTGACGAAATCTCTTCATTTTTTTCGAAATAGGTAGCATTGAGAATGAGAACGGAATATTATATCATTCCTCCCCTAAATAGAATTACATAGCTGCTAATAATGCGTTTATAAAGAGGTTGAGGTTACATTGCAGAAGACAGCCTTGCTCATTATGTTCTTTCGGAACAATAATAATTGGTTTGTTAGCAATACATAATTTCATTTATGTTCCGCTAATGAAATGGTCCGCACAAATGAATAAAGAAGCGTGATGTATAGACCAATGCAGGGGAACGTCACAAACGATAGAGTACAAATGAAGCGGTTTTAATAATAGGAGCTATAACAACAAGCAGTGATTGAATAGAAGAAAAAATAGTTATCCTTAAGGTGTGTACATGTCTGTATGAACACGTAATAAAAAATAATATAAAAATTTCCCTTTTTCTTCGATCCTCATTTTACTTTTGCTTGAAAAAAGCACCAGACTAGGTAAGTCAACTTGTAACAGAAAATGAGTCTTGAAACGCCACGGATGTTCTTCACAAAACATGACAGAATAATTGATTTTGCAATAAATATGTGTAGGTTACAAGATGGCATAGTGGATTATATGCATATATGTGGATGTTGGTGTTGATGACGGTGCAGCTTTTTTTTTCTTTCAGGACGATTCTCTATTGACCACTGCAAAAATTCCTTTCAGATATTGGAAAAGACCTTGAAGATATGACTTGAACAAACTTGATTTTCCTCTGAGATGATTGCACCCAAATTACCGATTAACAAAACTTGCGTTTTTCTGAATTTTGTATTAACGCCATTTTATCAAACAAAATAACCGTTCATGAGCATAACCTGTGTGTTTTTTTCATGGATGTTTGACGATTAATTGATTGCTTGAGTTGAGGCTTGTAAAAATGCTGTATCTAAATATCAAAGAGATGAGCTACATGACCTGGAGGATCTATATCGGCAATGACAAAAATCCCTCCAAGAAATTTTAATGTACTATAAGCATGATTAAATGGTCGGTAAAGTAAAGATAGCAGACAAAAAGTTGTTTAACGCAGGTAGAGCAGCTATATAAGAATGGAACATATCTCTCGTGTAGTTAAACAGGAATTTATTTGTAACGTTACTATCGACTTCCAAATCCAGCAAAAGTGTGTCCGCATGAAAGAACATTCCTTATTTGGAAATTGCAACTATTTGTAATATTAGAAAAATAAAATGTGCAGCAATCGCTGGATGCACATTAAACTACCGTACATCTTAAACAGCAAGAGACGCACATTTAAATTTCCAAATTACCTAGTTAATATGCAATATACTGTCATAAAACCCAGTATGCAATGAACATATAAAAATAATTACCGATAAAGCTTTCACTATTGATTTATTAATAGCCATTAAGGACTACTAATAAAAAATAATATAAATTCTATGGCCTCGCCGTCCTTACGTAAAAGCGGTAGTTTATACGAAAAATATTCAGAGGTAGGTTTAGTCGTAATTCCTTTCATACTAAAAGTTAAGTTTTCGGGTTCCAAACCGCTAAGGATACAAGCTTAACGATTTACATATCAGTCAACTGTGCTGATTAAAGACGACACGTTCTTCAGGCTGTGCTGATTGCGGTTTTCTGCGTTTCATCGCCAAAATTCCAATCTTCATCAACACTTCTTGAAGTGGGGATCCAATCCCATCCAACAACAGGGAAATTAAAGTGGAGCTTTGTGCGACTCCTATATTCATCACTTGACTACCCGGGGCTACTGGAATGATATTATAAATTAGGTATGTTTGTCTGCTCAGATAATTAGGGATGCGTAAAATACAGAGACTCCATTTCGCCTTGCTACCTGCGACAGAGGCTTTAATTAATTGAAGGCTCTCAACTACACACTATTATGACGTGTTCCTTTTCATGCAAAAATATACGAAAAGATCGTGAATCAGTTTTATCACATATCCATTGTCTATTGTTTGCCATTTTTCTCATTACGATCACCTTCGTTTCGTTTGTCTCTCTCTAAAAGGCGCCGACACAGTGGAGAGTGGTTCCAGTAACCAGCTTTTTCACTTCTCTCCCCTCTCTCTCTCCTCTTATTATATACCTGCTTCGGAAATAGATAATCTTAATGGATCAACTTCACTTCTTGTGGGATCCCATCATCTATCTTGACTTGTTCTTCTCTAGCGTCGCGTCAGACACAATGAATGGGTTAAACAAATACACTGAATCATATAGATATATCCATCATTCCCTCAAGATAGACAGTTCTACGATGTTTTCATCTCAGGCTCCAAATCCACGAAGAAGCCGAGGAAGCTTGATATTGCAGACATTATAAACTGAAAACCGAGACTTGCCTTACCTAACCAACAACCTGTCAGGCTAACCGATTACGCTTGGGCTTGAGGCGTAACATATGGATTTACAATCTATCGTTTTAATTATCCATGCGGAAAATAGGTAGAGATATTCATTTTAAAGTTTTTTAATGGAATGCCAGGATCGGGTTTCTTCAGCCCGACGGGGACCCTGCAGATAATATTTTTAATGGTTGGTTTAGACGCACAGTTGTGTTTAAATATCTCTAAAGAATATATACATTTGTCATTCAGATGTCAGTCTCCTTTTGCATTTTTTTTACAGAGTGCTTAATTTATCTTCTTGAAGATAAGCGCAAATAACCACATAAATGCCTAATACATGCTTTGGTGTGCACTTGACTCACAATGAGATATAAAATATGTCCCTATATTTAGAGCCAACTTTTTTTTTCTGCACTTACCTACTTGTCACAATTTACAATTACAACCTCATTCAACATTGACTTATCAACTATAAAACCATTGTTTGCTATAAGTAAAATCCACATAATTTTCTTGAAACGAGAGATCTCCAAAGAAGTGGTTTTATAAAGAAGTTCGCCAGCGTCGAACCTCACGATGAGGATGACAACTGCGAGGACAACTTCAAGCAATGCAGATAATACAAGTGTCAGAATGTCATTAGAGCCTGTTGATGGCCCTCTTAAAGGAGAGTAATCCTAATAAGAAGTTGGACTTACTCTTGGCTTGGATACATTTTTCTGGTATGCAGATCACCTGCTCGTAGGATGCACAAATGCAGCAGAGCAGGCCATCCCAGAGGAAAAATGTGCCACACAATTTGGCCAGTTTGACACATTTACTTACTGCTCTCATAAGGCTGATTTTTACCTGCTTACTTCACCTCAAGCCTCCTGCTCCTTTTGCGAAATTTATAGGAATGGTGGATTGGACTGCAGACATAACATAAAATTTAACTCCTTTTCCAAACGATTCGCAGAAGGATAATAAATTCTAATGGATATTCACATGAACTCTTTCCAGTTTAATGGCTTATCCCGAACTGACCACTCTATACTAATATGAGAGTCCCCAGCCACGGAAAATACTTATCACTTATGAGGCTCATTTATTCCTTAATTTTATTGATATTAGTATGCATATTACGTATAGGTGATGAGGCTGAACAGCAAAACTGTCTCTTGCCAACATGACTTTCGTTTTTTAGTTGACATCATAAAGCAGAACTCACTTCCACTCTCAAACCTGTCCAAAAAACCATGAGCGTACGGAGTGTTTTTTTATCCCTTTCTATGGAACTATTACAGAAAGACGACAATTTTTTTTTCTGTAATGGGCTCATTTTATCCGACATCTTATGAAACCACTTCCTATGATATGAAGTTTCATGTTGAACCAGTCTTGCGGTTTTATGTAACATCTTTTCATTCTGCAAGGACGTCGGGTGAGTGAGAGTATATGCGCTGATATGTGTAAAAAGGCCAAGATGCTCGTTTTTTCCCCTCAAAAAATCCTACATTCTGCGTACAAGTATTGTTTTACCAATTTTTTCGCCTTGTCGGTTTTATCTAGATAAAATTCCTTGGTCGCTTTTTAAATAGTTTTTTGCGACTTGTTTTTCTCCTCTTAACTGCAGAAGTCACTCGTCTGTCAGCACAAAGTGACAATTTTTCCCAATCTCCCTGATCATCAGCCCAGGCCATAAATGTATGCTAATCAGTGTAAAAATATACATGATCTTCCAGGATGACAGTTAAAACAAGCAAAGGGTTATATTGGCTTTTTATTGGGATTTTTTTATATCTGTGCCTACATGTACAAGACAATGGGAAGGGAAGAGACACGTAAAGTGTTATTGGAAATGCGACACAAAACGAAATATGATCATAAGAGTCCAGTACACATATTTAGTTACCTTGCTGGTTGGAGCGCGTCATTTGTCGGAATGCAGGTACATATTTTGGTGTTCGGTATGAACTTGTTGGCGAATTCTAATGCAAATTTTATAAAATTAAAATAAATGGTGTAGGCCTTTTAGATCTATTTGTCAAGGTTGATTTTATAACATGTATTAAATTAGGCTAGACTCAGACAAGTTGACACAACAAAAAAATGTCAGGAAAATGTGATAGGTATATTGCACACTGCCTACTTCACTTACGTTTTTGTCGTAAGACTAGTTGAGTGACAGATTATTTTTTAACTTTGCGGATGCGGATGCTAAAGTGTTATACTCATGCCTATAGTCTTTAAGCTAACTAAATGGAATGTTAAAAAATTGTTTTTTTTTTTGAAAACTGTTTAATAAAATCATGAGATTCACAATATTTTAATCGTAACTTGCAAGTTACATGTAGCTCAAACCTGTGTGCGTTACGAGTTACGATGCGCTGGTTTTTTTCTTAAATTGTTCATGTACCTTGGACACACGTTATTGACTCTGCAGTCAAACTTGACAGATGGGCAAGTGTGGCAATAAGTGGTGTTGCTGTACGTGGCACTAAAAGTAGTAATTGATATGATATTAAGTTAAAAAAAGAAACGAGAGATAATATTGAAAATTTGTTAAATGTCGTTGTTTCCTTATTTTAAAAGTGTCCTACTTCAAGAACACTCTGTAGTAATGGAATATATTTAAAGGACATTGCACACGAATCACTCCCATTTAATCACTTTCAGCATGATATGGTCTATTAGACTCGCAATATCATTATCCATTTCCAATTAGGTATTTATAGGTACTCCAGTTTCTCTACATGATTTTAAGTGTCATACAACCAATCTAACATACAATCTAATTTTACGAAAAAAAAACCTACATAAGCTCATAAGAATATTGATTACTTTTGCTGAAAATGATATTACTCAGTTTTTGCTAGAATCCATAAGAAATTCCAATCAGTTTCCATTCATCACTCCGTCCCCACTAGGTAAATAGTACCTGAGCTATCAAAACCCACATGAAAGCGAGAGCAGAATCGTAATGAGAAAAAAACTAATACAGTTTTACCTTACGCATCAATAATTGTTTTCCTAAAGAGTTCCAATAAATTGCATTTTATTATCAGCACTTTTAGGTGGCCGCAATTTCGCGGAATTTATAATGAGTGTAATGATCTTCCTGGATATGATTCATAAACTTTTTGCACCATAAGCCGAGATAATTTATTCGTTTCATGACTGGTGAACAGCGAAGGGAAAAAAATTGATCACTCCAAGGCTCACGTCAACAAACGAAATGTCATGATCATAATCATAAATACAAATACCAATGTCCTTTACCTTTTATTTTAGCGATAGACTAGAGCAAAAATTTTAAGCTGCAGAGCCATGCATATTTATGTGTTTCCACGTAGGGAGCGAAATACCTGTGGTGTTCTATAGGAAAGAGGAAGTCTACATGAAGGAGTCATAATGGGGCGAAATCTCCCCTCGAAAAAAAAAGGTTTTGTTTCAACGCTTCATCAGCATCACACGAAGCCAGTCAAGGATTGAGGTAGAGCAAAGGAAAAACTTTTTCTTTCTTCCTTTTTCGCTTTGCAATAGCCACGCACAACTTTGTCGAAGAGATACAGAGGAGAAGGTCAAGATCTAACCCTAAAAACGTTTTTCTTTTATATTTGCATGCCGATTATCTCGTGCCGTTTAGATAAGCTAGGGATCGGAGATAGGTGGTCACAGACAGATGCCTTGAGTGAAAGTGGCCAGTTTAGATGTATTCTCTCTGGCTATATGATGGCTCTCTAGAAAAAACTCGGTATCAACTGATACAAGTGTTGACGACTGATTTTCTAAATGTGATTGTTTTTTTTCTGTAGTTGTTTAGGTTATGCTTGTAATTGAAATGTTTTTCTTCGGCTTGCAACACGGGTGCATGTTTATCCACATCAAAACATCACTAACGTACACACGGTTTCATTGTTATGCAACGTGCATGCAAACATCGGTGCTAAATGTCACACAGCCAAAAGTTATGATTGGACGGGGCGGGGGCAGTTCCACCTCAAAATGGTATATAAAAATCATAAAATCTGACAAGAGAAAACCGAACACATGCATAACACAACCTTCAATTTTTTTGAGAGATATTAGCACAAAAACTTGTATGGACAATGGAATGCTCTCATTATATGAGGACAGCTTACATAAAGGAATATATGAAAGTTGGTTGCGTAAGCGCAGTAATGACTTATCACCTCTATAATATGAAGGTGTACATGATTATCATTATCCTGATGCAGCAATTAATGAAATACAACACCACAACTCCTCTCCTATTTACCAAACAGGCACTAAAAAAGCATTTGCATCAGTTTGACTGATAAACGCAGAGGACATGTCATTAGGTGGAATGCATTTTTTGACATTGAATTATTCAATGGGATGATGGACGACGAAAAAGGGTTACATCTCCCAGCACATGTTCCCGTGAACTTTGCCATCCCATCATAATGCTCATTGTTTGCGATTCGACTGCGTTTAAGGGACAACTACAAAACTGACGGCAGCCATGATATATTTAACATACTTAACTAGGCATGCATTCAAAATTTGCATTGAATAAAATGATGATGACACTTCGCGTGTAGTTTTTTCTCTCTTGCGTTAATAACACAAAAGACGTTGTTGGGCTGCTCATTATTCAGGAAATAAATGATTGTCGATTACTTGAATGTCACATCTTAACAGAATGTGCAATTACTGGCGCAGCTCTTGCACTTACCCATGTTTGAAGTCAAGCTGTGAGTAACTCTTCTCAAGAAAGAGGGGCTGCATGCAATTCTCCTCAGAAATGCCTAATGTTTATGTAAGTAGATGAAGATCAGATGCCAGTGATGATGAGCATAAAAAAAACTTATCAGATTCGTATAATAGCGTACATTCTTACCTGTTTTTTCTTCTCTCGATTCCATTCGATTCTCAATTAATGTGTGCACAGATATACACCAGATAAGTGCACAGGCAGCGTCCATGATCAATTTAATGAGAATCTTATCATATCATATGTATATATATGATGATTATTATCGTTCAACTTGTTTGGCGAAATAATTCAAAAATGCAAAAATCCCTAAAGTTTACCTGAGCCCGTGGGCAAAACTTTTGAGGGGAAAAAAATTTGCATACTACTGTTTTCATAAAGATTTTTTAAAGTGTTTTAGGTTCGGTGGATTTTTTTTTTCTGTTTTTATTAGAGCATCATTGCCACGGTTGATTACTTTATTTATCAAGTTCAGTACCTGTGCCGAATCCTTTTTTTTCAGCTGACATGCATCGTTAGAGAAGTGATTATTTTACTTTTCATTTTACTTATTAAGTGGTTTCCATTTATTTTGTTATTATCCTTTCAGGCAGTACATGAATGCCTTCAGTTGGGCTGAAGTGACTCCTTTTCCCTGTTTGAAGAATAGTTTTCTGGCTTTTCTTACAATTAGACAAACGTAAAATGTGCCGACGAGAAGTATGATGCTGTTTAATAATTTAGTCAATCAGATTCTTTACCTCGTTGTCAGGAATAACAAGCTCGTTAATTTTCATAATAACCAATTCCTTTCTAGCTAAATCACAAGCGGCCAAGTAATTTATTGTAGAATTTCTCATTAAGGAGAAGAAAAAAATTGTTTGCATATTCCAATTACTCAATTTCATATAAAATACAGATAATCCGGTATAATCACTAAATTCATAATATTTAGCTGAAGAAAATAAGAGGTTCAGCAACCGCAGCCAATAGCGCATTTAACTATTCAATTTTGATGACGATACCCGGGCAGCCTAATCTAATTCAACATTATAGCTTTCAGTTACGTAATAAGTAAAGAGAGACAAAGATCATGCCAGTTTCTACCAAATGTAGCGTCTACATTCTATCAATGTGAAATAAGACATGCGGAAAATGGCAGATATTGGAACGGGACAGGGGCTCCGTACATGTAGATTTTTTGTCTTCAAAATAATTTTGAAACAGTTAAGCAATTAGACCTATTATGAAAATAGTCTGAGATAATTGGGCACGCATAACAGATTGGCTTGTAACGTATGACGACTTGCAAACAAGTTGCGTGTTACATCTCTGCAAATGCAGGCCGGTAAATTTTTGTAACTTTGACTGCCAAAGTGGAAAAGGACAGGTCTACCTGATGCTGACTGCTCGCTCTGTGAAAGCAGAGGAGATAAACATTTCCAAAAAGTCATCTTCGTAATCGATGTCACGAGTCAAATAATTTTATTTTCTGTAGACGACAGTCATAAATTCCTACGAATCGTTTTTATAAGGAAGCCAGTGTCAACGTAAAAAAATCAGGAGCAATGGATTCTCAAAAGGAGACCTGTTTATTCCGCATTATTAGCTGCCATTACTCCGCTTATAAAATATCAGTGCTTTCTAAATGCCTAATGGATTGCGAAGTCCCCTCTTGTTTGCAAGAGATCTTTTAGTGGCGAACATCAGAAATACTTGATTTACTAACCGCCTTCCGTGTAAATAAACTTTAACAAAGGTTCTTTACTCAATTGATAGGTTATCAAGTTACGCATGCTCTTACATCTTGTTCTCTCCCCATTAGACTTTTTGGATCGCAAGCGAGGCCCAATAAAGAGCCAAAAATACGACCACAGCTCCACATTCGAAATGCGTCCATGTGTCACATACCTTTATCAAATGATATGTTTGAAATGCAATTTAATGATGTACCAGAGCCACACATTACTTAGTGAATTATAGTATTTCAAAACGAAACGCAAGTTGACAGAGTGGGCAAACATAATTTAACATTTTATATTTAGACTATTGAAAAAAATCAATATTATCATCACCCAATCCTCATAATATCTGGTTTGGCATGTCTCTCCTCCTCCTCATCATAATCAACACTCGCATCATCATCATCATCATTTGTCGTTATCTGTTGTTACGACTCCAAGTGGATTACACGGAAAGGCAGTGCTCATTCGTAATAGCTAACAAGTGTAACTTAAGGATCGTCCTGAGAGAACGGGCACATCTCTCACTAAACTACATGACACGTAATATACCAGTGATACAAATACCTTTAAATACCTACATAACTATTATTATATATATTTAGGCATACATTTTAATCTTTCTAAATAGCTCTACACACTTTTATCTGGGATATTGTACAGCTAGTGGACACTGTTTGTTTTAGGGATCTGGGCTCTACCAAGTTACCAAACTTGATCCAACATCTTCACTCCCAACAAGATACAGATCTTTCATCCATCCACCACGCAGGACTATTTATTGATCCATTTTTGTCTTCAAAGCTGATGAAGGTAGAGACGAGTGGAATTGCGACAGCTGCCGCTGCGCTGCTACTTCACAGGGACGAAGAAATGTGATCAATGTTATGATTTCTTTTTTAGATGTTTGTAATACGCAGAGCTATTTTGCCTCATCATATTATGTGATCATCATGAAAGGGATTTTCATACAATTTTTTCCCCTTCGAAGCTCAAAGGTAAGCTGAGGCTGTGTGTGCGGACGAAGAATGAAAATGAGATCAAAGTAGTAGAACCTGAATATAACCCAAACAATAAAATAGTCATGTTAAAATGTATCCTTTTGTATTCTCGGACATTCTCCTCGTTACATTATATGGCGTCGCATGGCAGCATTGCAAAGAGCCTAACGTAACTCTCTGAAATCGGGTATTGATACAGATGGGCAGAAAGAAGGTTGCCAAATGGCATCATAATATACACTTACACATTCATAAAAATAGCTATAATAAATGTGACCAAGAGTTTGAAAGGTTTATTTTTATTTTGAAAAAAATTCACCTTTTTATGGAGACATTTACTGCATTGATTCAATTTTACGTGTCTGTCAGGCTCTTTCGATATCTGCCATTGCCATTATTATCTACCTACATATTAGGCCGAGTTGGAGGGGGATAAAAGAATTTTTTCTTAATACATATTATTGCCTTTGCTGATTAGGAAACAATACAATTTTCAATCATCCTACTTACTCCTTGCCAAATATAAGATCACAGGAATTAAAATGAAAGAAAAAAAAAAGACATGGGGCACTTTGCACTCTGATCCTTTTAGGATAATAAATTAGGATTTGTAATATAGCTCAGATCATCATCTTCTCTGATCATACATTCCATAAGGATGATATGTGACTCATCTGATGGTGAGTGGATGATCTACTTCCATAATTGTATGAAAAAACTAATATTAAAAATACGGTCTTCATGATAATGATACATTAGCTATAATCAGTAAACATTTTTGGTTGGGATCTGATAGCTGGAGTCTAGAGTACTGTTTAATTTCATGCGTGTTATTGTTGTTTAGGTAGTAAGCAGAGAGCCAGACCACGACATAACCTTCAGAAAATTGTGCACATGCTCATCAAATTTTTTAACGTCGAGTGATACGATATGATGATGATGCAGGTAGGGCTGCCTTTGTTCCGATGCAAATCGTTATGGACCATTCTACAAACTAAACTTAGCCCAAAATTATGCATACGTAGCCATTCGGTTTCCGGTTTGGTTTCGTTTGAGAGATGTTTAACGTCTCTGTTATAGCTTCCAGGCCTAATTACTTTACATAAACCTAACGGAAAACAGCTAAATAAAAAACACATAACCGAAACATAACTGTAACCAATTGGGAAACAGTAACGGACGAACAGTAACAGTAAACTTAAACGATTGTCAAACGAACCGCAGCAGCCCTAGTCACAGCACACACAATTTTTTAATGGATATTGGATATGGTCAATGGCAATAGCAAAATTGAAGAGCTAGTCATCATATTCATATATAGCTATTTAAATGGTTTGGAAAAAAATTAGGAAGTAAACTGAACTAGTTTACATCCTTTTGTTCAAGACTAATTTTTATATGCCTGTTAGCATCCAAGTGTACTTTCAGCAGCGCAGTAGCAGTTTGGCAAACTGCATAAATGGAGATGGTATCATCAATATGTAAGTGCTAATCATGTTCCTTGTAGAGAGACACCATAGGCATCCCTCTCTGGTCATCGCTAACATCTTTGCTCAGTTTTCATACAAAGTCTGTCTCATTCCATTTTTTTCATGTTTTTAGAGACATTTGATATTAAGTCATCATGCTCATAGTCGTACATCATCATTTCATGTAGGGTAGGGTAACTTTCCATGAAAGATTAATAATTTTTTCGCCTTTTACAAAGTCATAAAATAAGAAATAAAATGTTTGAGATGAAAAATAACCTGTTATTTTCTTTTAGAACGAAAAAAAAAACATTAGCACAGCTACATAATACACATTAAAGGCTTTCGTTATGAAACCAACTCGAATAAGTAGGAATTAAGTGATACGTGTATGACAAGTAGCGAAACAGGGGATTGAGACAAGAAATCTTCATATCAAGACTACTGATTCGAGCCCCTAATTATATTTAATTTGATTGGGCATGTATGCCCAATTTATTTTTACAGTTTTATGCCCACCAGTCCAAATCGTGAGTTTATAGGATTATTATCGACACAATATTGTAAAAATTCTGGAAATAAAATCGTGGCGAATTAAATAATTACGTTGATAGAAGGGCTCCCTCCCCTGGTCTGTTATTTATCTCATCCACGTAATAATCAGCCTCATATGAAGCCAGAATGATCTCAAAATAAAGAACGCAATATACCGAAACGGACCAGGAGTTTTTTTCCATCCATTTTCCCAATTCCTATAAATTACACATGGGATGACATGAGTGATGAAATGATTACCATTTCTGATTTGTAAAAGTTAAATTAGTGCTTGTAGACTAGTCTGTGGAAGGCAGCAACTCTTGTTTTTTCTATCCATAGGCCATGCAACGATTTTCCAGCTTTTAATTGGCATTTTATTATAAATTACTATACTTCTTGCAAGATAGACGTAGTATGAAATACCTGAGTAAAAAATTCAGTTAATTTCACTATAATGTATTCTTACCTAATAAAGGAGCAAAATAACCAAGTCAGTATTAGACTTGCAAGCATTCTATAGGAAGGATCACCAGCACCTGTTTTTTTTATTCATTAATTTCATCCATCCAAATAATCCATCTATCATTTTCTTCCGCTGGGCCAATACATGGAAAATGCAAGCTCACGACATTAAGAATCCAGTCCCGTCCTTGCAATCCTCTCATTTTCTTCTCATTTCCAGTGGGTCCAGAACGAGGCCCCCATTCTTTGAGTGGTTGCCACTTGTTTTCATAACTTGACCAAAAGTACATAAACCATGTAAAAGTATGCATTGCTAAACAGGCTTTGAAACCCCAATTAATTATTTGTCTCAAGCTTGAGCTCACCCTGAAAAGACTACCTGGCTCAGAACGAGTACTGCACTTTTGTCTTATCAATTGGCGACGACTAATCTGTATTAGCATTCATTTATTTATGTGACTGACGAAATGCAAGCACATAATTCCTTATCGTATCGCGAACAATCTAGTTGGTCGAGGAGGGTTGTTTAGAGTTATTAATGCAAGATACTGACAGGACTAATGATGATGATAACGTATGCGGCACATTAGCGAGCTAAATGTGAAACTTACGTGGAAGATAGAAGCTTTATTTGTGCTATGGCTGCATTCAGAATGAAACTTGTCCACCGGCCCTTCTGCTCCAAAGTTGTTCAATTTCATTTTTAATTTCTCCCATTATATATGTGGAGGGTTTGTTTGTTCTGCGTAATACACACAGAGAGAATCTCAGTGAAAAAAAAGGTTTCATCTTTGGGGAGATGAGTGAGCACCATATATGCCAGAATGTATCGGATTTCAATGGCTTTTGGATTTTCTGAATTGTTTGCAAGAACCAGTTTTGCATTTGCACATAATAAAACAGCAACTAAACAAGGCAGGATATTTCATCCCGTCCCATTTTTTTCATTTATGGAACATTTTTTTTTTCTCCTCAACGAAATAGTGTTCGTTCGACAACTCCAAAAACATATTTTCACTAGCCACAAGAGGCTTGCCCATTCGGAAGGAGTTTTGCTCGTCTTATGTCTCCATAAGCGACAGTTTGCAGGTTGCTATAGTTGAAAAAATATTTATTGCTAATATTGGATTAGGATTTTGAGCACGAATCGGTTTCTCCCCAAACTGCTTTTCTTCTCAACAGCCTCTTTCAACTCCCATATTATCGATAGTAAATGCAGCGTGGAGCCATTCTATCCTAATTGTAACAAAGTCTGGGCACATCAGGCTATCAGGCAAAGCAACCAAACTGCAAAATTAGGGAATGGAAACTGAATTCAAATTCACAGATAAACAGTCCTCCCGAATAATAAGTATTAGCAGGAAATTTATGAATGCTCACAAATGCCAAATAGAATATATCTGAAGCTGGTCTCCCTCTCCAAAGCGGTGAGGACACCTACATAATAAATGTATCTTTTAATTGAATCATAACTCACAAAGTTTTTCAAAGTCTAGTAAATAAGTAATATAATATGATTAATTGTAACATAAGCTTAATACATTCGGTGGAATGAAATACAATTCCACACATTAGTCCAAAAGGAGTCAAGGAAATAATGGATTTTCAATGCCAGAACATTCTCTCTTGGCTAGTTTTAAGACCAAATCTGTCTCATCGCTTTAGTTTAGAATTCCACTAATATTGGAGCCACAACATAAATCATGATTTATGGTCAAGTGTTTGACCATTTGCTTTAAGGAATGATTAAGGAAGACCGACAGCACCAGTAAAATACAATGGATACTACCAAATTTTTATTGTTCTCTTGGTGTAACTGTTATGACTATGTAGATGTGAATTCATCAGCCTTCGAACAAAAACAGCAATGTCTTCATGCGGTTTATGACTGAACAAATGGCAGTGCTTCTCTCATCTCATCCCATGGCCCATCACTACACATGGCCGTGATCACTCTCACACCTCGTACGAAACAAAGTGAGTTTTGAACATGTATCAAGAGTGTCTGCATGCGCTGCACTGTTTTCACCATCGCATTTCTCACTTCTCCTGCGGTATTATCTCACTGACCCTGAGACAATCTAATTAGAAGCCACCTATTTCTGCAACGTGCAAAAACGTTTGAAAGTTTATGAAACACGCGGAAGCCCTACATGTATGTATTTTGGCTGTCAGGACAGGAGTTGCTCTATTGCCAAAAAATGTTGTCGCATATTTATTCATCAAAGTATGCCGATCGATATCAGAGAAATCGGGTTGGGGAAGGATCATGTATTTTACATGGTAATTTGACGGGACATTGTTGCCAAATTTGAAGGTAGTCTGATTTTCTAAATTGTGACGCGAAGCAAATTTTAACCTAATTCGCATCGAACAAAGTTCGAAACATCTTTCACAAATATAAAAAGGTTATGTAATCTGCATACTCAATTCTCACATCGTACCTAAATCAGGCATATAGTATCTTAATTCACGACAGTTAAAGCGACCTACACATTGTTTTAAAGGATATGCCAATCAGCAATGACAAATAATGATGCTTTTTCTCGGGCATGGCATGGATTTCACATTCAAATGACTTAATTCCAATCCATTTCACTCCATAACGGCATTATTTTAATGTACCTACTCCACATCCCGCAAAACTGTCAGATTACCAAGTTTTTAATGTGCATCCACAATGTCGCCGGGGCAAATTATGCATAGTTTTGAAGCAAAGCAGAAACTATTTTGTCGCATTAACAACTAAGTAAGACATAATGATCGTATTTATTAGCACACTCATAAATGGTGCAATTTTCATTGCATCAATCAAGCTGAGGTATTGTTGTGATGATTGCTTCTAGTGCTTGTACTGAAACAAATCAGAGCACAACATTTACTTTACGAGCGATGATGATGGAGCTTGTTTTTTATTATTGTAAAGTACTGATTGTCAATAATATCTTTGTCGACCGCTGACAGTTGATTACAGAGCAGAGTTGTCTGAACATAATTTTATGCACCACTTATGATTACAAATAAACAGAAAGAAGAATTATACCTATGAACATAAATATATCGCCCCTTGGGATAGTTTTCATGGATTTCGTTGGCCACAGAACAGCAAGTCAGCTAGTTTGCTCGCTGTTTGAATTTTATAGTACTAGCCATAAAACGTGAACACATTTAGATAATTATAATTTTGACAAGCAATAAGATGGCATATAAATATATACGCATACCTCTGTAAATCTGACTACTACTGTGTTTCGTACGAAGTAAACCAACATTGCCGAAGGAGGATACCAGTTAACCTTTCGTTTTTTTCTTCATATTTTCATAAAGTATGCTCATTTCTTTGCAACTTGAAGCGATCTCCAAGTGAGATGGGATCTACCGGGCAATTGGAGAGAGAAAAAATGTTGTCGAGTTCGAGTTCTGTAGTTATGTAAGTAGTGATGTAGCTCTCAAGGGGTTCATTATCGTTCTTTAAAAAAATGTATTATTGCTTTGCTCTTGTTGTTTCCCAGGTGTTGGAGAAACTCCGCCTCGTAAAAAAATATTAAGTGGTATTAAATATTAGTTAGCAAACAAAGTACAACAGGGAGATTATACAATGTGAGCTCCAGAACTCTGAAAGGAAAAATTTTGCCATGTCAAATGAAAATGATAATAGTGAGTAGCCAAGCCTTGCCAGTACTTCATAATTCGACAATGCTCCTTGACTCAAAACTGTGTTAGTCAATAAGTACGAGGTCAACGTCAACCAGATATAAAAATAAATTTGAGGGGTGAAAAGTCATTGTAATGTTATGAGAATAGGTTTGGATTGTGGAATGCAGAGTTTTGGGTAATATTTGTTGTTAAAATAATTTGTCAACTTTGAGAATTTACGAGTAATATAAAACCGTTTGGATTTAATGTGTTATGTATTCTGTGTAGGTGAAAGGGTATAGGTCGATGCACCTTGTTTGTCTCATCATCAACATAAATTTGAGCTCAAAGGCTGCATATATTTGCAACTGAAAGATTTTGCTGAATCCTCGCCACAATTACACTTTACTTCTACGTTTGCTCATTTCCGATTTTTATTCTGTTTCAAGGAAACATCCTATAAAAACATCACAAATTTACAAATTAGGGCAATTTTACCACTTACATCATTCTCATACACAGTCTGAAATGCAGAAAAAGAGCAAAATTAGCAACTAACAGGTAAGTTGTCTGAATCGTAAAAAAAGATTTCGTTAGGAAAGAGAAGCAACAACCTTTTATCTAGTTAACTAAATATATATGGTCCCTTGGTGAATATACTTTATGTGACACTTGCTATGTGAAATGACCACCACGTGCTTCAGCTATGTGCATTAGCAAGCGTCCTTTAACCATCCGTAAATAATGTTAATGGATGTCATTGAAATATTAAAAACTTTGCAAAGATAAATTATATATAGCATTTTTCGCTTTGTAACATTTAATAAAACTTACAACAGTTTATAGACGTAGCCATTGGGAAATTATTCAACCTTACGTTAAAATGCTTTTCATGATCTTTTCTTTTGCATTGACACTGCCTTGCCAAAAAAGTCTGTTGTAGTAAATTTCTGACGCAAAACTGCATCCCTCCATCTCATGGCAACTTTCGGCAAGGCAGTTGGGAAAAAATAGCAGACAGACAAATAGAAAGTAACATAATGGTAGTATAAAGTCTGGTTCAGCTAGCCATTTGCAATTTGACCGTTGTTGACAATAATAGTTTTTATCTGTATGATTTTAATTTGTTATGGTGATTTCAGAGGTTGAAAAAAATAATCTGAATGCCGTTGCGTTGTCGTCTGCCCAAGACTAATGATACGGATCCTCCAAAATGGGGTTATGCTCTTTATGCGCAAGTGCGTATATAAATAAATAATAAATAATAAGAGCACTAAATAGAAAAGATGTCATCATCGAGCTGATAGGCAATATATTAGATGTCAGAAAAGAGCAACTATTTTTATAGTTGACAGTTTCACAGTTTGATTGTTTTCTTTATCACTCTGAGGAACGAGCCACATGATTACGTCTGAATCTTAAAAATCGGTTTGCTGCATAGGTAATAGTGGTAAAGTGGCCACGTAATTGTTCGGGTAATGCGAAAAAAAAAACTTTTCTTGACTGTTCTGCATGCAATGAAAAAAAGAAGAAATATTGCCTAGTTAACCGCCCCAATATATGACTCGCCTCATAAGTCAAGATTCGAGGTAGGATATTTCCCCAAAAACATAGTCCTCTCCTTGTTCTGCTAACAAAGTATATTCCATTTTCAAATCTCATCCCAATCTTTATTGCTATAGCCAATCCATTTGGAATATCAAGTAGTCTAAACATAACAATCTAGTTCAGTTGCTCAATTCTTAACAAGGGCAAAATAGGATTTTTATATGAACTAATGCTAGCAAAACATTCAGAGTTTAATAAAATCATTCGTTGTATTCACACTGGCAACACGGCTGCAATGGAAATGAGCCTGTAGATGAGAAACGAATCCTTTAACATCGAAACTAAGCAATTATTGAAAAGAAAGCTACAATGCATCCATACAAAACTTTTTCATTCAAGGTAGAGCCAGACATACTCAATAAATGATATTCTTTGTAGAAGACAATCATACTTAAACTGAAGAGAATTAAAAATTTCAATGTTTTATTTGAGTGGAGCTAAATGATTTGTACAGGTGTTGACATGATGATGAATGTTATTTGGTGTTGATATCTGGTTCTATGCAAATTAGCCATTAAATACATTTAGACATATCTAAAAGACAATTGTGCTGGTTTGAGCGCTTGCTCCTTTTCAGCCAAAATATTAGGCATGGCGTTTGGGAGTGCATTTGGTTTCAAGAGAGCAAAAGCGTTCCGTAAAAAATTCAACTTTTCGTAACCACTGTTCAAAGCTCATGCAATGCAAGTATTTATAAACGCTTGAGCAGAATATAATTAATTAGATAGTTTATATCCGTGATGTAGAACTATTTATCATTTATCAACTCTGTTGAAACCGAACAGTGATAAATGTTGCGAAACGATAAATGATTAAAAATATATATCATCAGCAAGACGATGCAGATGTTTCTCAGCTCTTTAATGAGAAGCTAATAAAATAAAAATTGAAATGCAGTTCTGAGCAATGTCATCATCATACTTAATATTAAAAAAATCCTCTTGCTTAAAGCAATCATCCCTTGTCCAATGAGAACTCAACAGGGAACTGAACAGAACAGAACGAATCTATGCATGAAAATAACCTTACAAGCGAAAAGAGGATGATGATGCCCTTTAACTTGGCAGAATTTTGGATAACTCCAACTTATTATAATTCTGCAGTATCAAAATATTTATCATCTCTAATGATTTGCTTCGTAGCATTTTTTTTCGCATTTTGATAATAAGTGCAATAATCTCAACCGGAATGTGGTTGTGACCGGCCTCTGTCAATAAGATAAAATACACCAGCTCGCTAAATATCAAAGCAGATGTTTGAAAATGAAATGCAAAATTTCAAATCCTCATACTTATATAAGTTACTAAGCAGCCAAGACCGGCAATGGCAATGGCGGCACGACAACTTACTCCCGGAGTTATATAATTATGAAATTATTACGCAGCTCAATAAAGCTGCGTAATAGGATCCCTCTACTCTCTGGGAGAATGTCCGTGCGTCCGTGCGTCCGTGCGTCCGTCCGTCCGTCCGTCCTTCTCCAAAAAGTTTCTCCGATTTGGATGAAACTTGGTACACTTATGTAATCGGGGGCGGGGAGCAAAATGTCAAATT